>NW_010577773.1:11289-61372 GCF_000705375.1 Tinamus guttatus
GGAAGAGAAAGAAGCTGGTAAAATGAAAAATAGTAATAATAGTCTGGGGCTGTCCAAGAGCAATACAGTAAAACATAATTGCCTGCTGATATTAGTTAATCCCCTGTTAGGTTTAGGTTAATTTTGAAGCAGAAGCACATCAGCAGATATGAAAAGATAAACAGAAGACCAGCTTTGCTCCAAGATGTCAGTGCAGTTTGGGTCCCTCTGAGGTTGAGGCCTGGGGGGGGATTTTACGGTTGCCAGACTCTCAGGAGATACATTTGCATGGGGAAAAAAAAAAAAAAAAGGCAATAAAGATGGTCCTTGCAAACAGGAGGATTGCATCTCTTGCTTGATGAGGGCAGGTTGCCTTCCAGGACATGTCCAGACACCCGACACCAGTCCCCAGGGAGACCCAACAACTGCTCTGGTCCCAGCAAAGCCCTAGCAGAGTCTGGCTTCACAGCTACTCCTGCCATGCAGAATTCCCCTTCACAGAATTCCCCTTCACAGAATTTGCCTTCGTACTTCTGAGCCTTGTGAGCCTTCCCATCCTGCGGGGCGTGTAACACCTTGCTCGTGATTACTAGCATCCATCCCCACCTAATTTTTCACTGCTGTATTTCCAGGCTTATTTAAAGCCACTTGTAAACTTGGCTCTCAGCTGCCCAAGCATTTTCCTTTCGAGCCATTGTCTCGTGTGATTCTTTCTCTCCTTGTACCTTCTGACACGGGCGACAGACAGCCCTCCCTTATAGCTCAGCTGGGAGCACTGTGCCCCTCGATGTAAAGGCTGTCTTCTGCTGGTGACAGGAGCTCATTCCTGACGTATGCTGTAATGGATACTTCCAGACACATATATCTGCCTGCTTCATTAGCTGTCTGTAAGCTCCTCCTTAAGTTACAGCCCTCTGTGATCTCCAGGCCTCCTGGGGGATTGATTCCTTTTCTCCGGCCAGCCATCGTCCCCTTCATTATATCCCCGCTGCAGCTGCTTCGCAGTCTGAGCTCATTGCCTTTAGCAAGGAGGTGAGGACTAACACACAAAGAGATTTGGGGCTCTGGGATCTCCTCTTGCTTTCTTGCCCGGCTACTTTTCTGGAGTAGATTCATTCAGCTCCTTTCAACTCTTTGTCCTCTCACATCTTCCACCACTTAGATTTGTCCCTTTGGGGCAAGAATTATTTCCAAGGGTCTGCTAGGCCCTTTCAGGTGCCCCTCTCTCAGCATGTGTCACTGCCATACAGATAGTCTTCTATGAATATTTTTGACCCTAGGTCTCCTCACTGTCTCATTTCTCCATCTTTACTGGGCTAATGGGACATTTATCAATCTCTCAGAATGTCAATAAAGATGTAAAATAACGATGCAAGGCATCACAGCCTCCTGCACAGCCTCCTCAGCAAGGCACAGGAGAGCTTCTCTATATAACAGATGCAGATCATCAGCCTGTTTTCAATCTCAGCAACAATCTCCATTTGCATCAAAGCCTCATTTGAATTAATATTTGATGCTGGCATTCATACCACTATTAGATGCTGATAAAATTCAGGGACCCCCCATCCTTCCTCAGCTGGAAACAAGAAGAAAACTGGCATGGAAGGGTCAGTCTTCAGAGGTGGAATTTGTCTAGGATAACTGCAAACATCCATTGTGTGCTTGGCACCAGCTTAGCTGATTTGTTGTCATATGGTTCATATGATGGAGAAATGGTTCAGCTCCCTTGCCCTCTGTTAGGATAAGCTGATGTGTGGCCTATCTGCCTCACAATAAATGTGCTTTTCATGCTTACCATGCTGCAATCCTGGCAGACATAAGAATGAAAAGAGTTTGCGCTGGTCTCTGCTCCTTTTCTGAACACCATGATGATTGCTGGTCAGATTTATATTCTGCATAATAAGAATGGCAGCCATGCCAAAAGTGGTGGAGCCAAACCTTTTTTTTAATATTGTCAGATGATATATAAAAGGAGAAAAGGCCTCATGGGGTGGTTCAGATCAGAACTTCACCGATTGCCTGAAACTTGCCAGTTGGCCATGACTTTTCAAAGATAATGGACAGCAGCAGTAAATTAAATAGCTAATTCACTCCACCCTGAAGTCTCTGCCTCACCTGGATGTATTGACTCTTGGAAACCCATCTTTTCTAAGTGTTTCCTCAACTGCTTTTCATCTGCTATTACATTTGCATTTAACTATCCTTTCCTCTTCACCTTACTTTGCTTATTAAAAGCAATTTAAAGGGCAGTTAAGCATTGTTCTGCAAACACACAATTCAAGGTCTAAGGCAGATTAAATATAGTCAAAGAAAGAAATGTGTGCTGGGGACAGAGGGGAGTGTCTCCTATTGATTTAAAAGAGATTTATATTTGCCTTTTATTAGCCCTTGTAAGAATTACGCAGACATAACCCTAAACATATATTACATGCTTCCCTCTATCTCTTACCTGGTAGGAGATTTCTACAGCTTCCTGGTGGATGAGATCCTACCTTATGACCGGAGGACTTAGCTTTGATCCCCTTGAAGAACCGTAGCCAGGATTGTTACATACATTGATCTCTAAAACATCAACATGATCAATACCAGCAGCACTGTGCTGCCGTTATTGATGCTGACACGACTGGAAATAAAAGACAACCATGTGATGCTGGCCAAGGTACGAGCACAGCCCACATTCACCCATGGCAAGGGCAGCTCTCAGGCCAGACCCAGCTCTTGCTGAATGTTTTGAGGAGCTCTGCTGTTTTCTGGGTGCAGCATTGGGTGGTTCTCACTGATGCTGGGCATGAATTCCTGCTACATCCCCGAGGAGAGGGAGTCCAGCGCTGGGGATGAGGAGCAGGGACCAGGGATTCCTATTGCTGCTCTGCCTCCTTCTAATCCCATGGGGGTTTAGGGCAAGTTGCACTGCAAACCCCTATCTTCTCAGTTTTATCACTCTGAAAGTGGAGATAATCTATACCTCACAGGAACATTGCATGGATAAATCAATTAACCATGAAATCACAGATGGAAGATGCAAAAGAAATGCAAAGGATTAGCTATGGAGAGCAACCCTGCCAGGCACAAGTACATTTTTAGATTTTTATTTTTATATCCCTAACTAAATATCACTAGCAAGCTGTTCTTTGCAGTCCTGCTTAACCAACTAATGGGGGATCAGCACAAAAACCAGCTGCTTGTGTAGCTGACTCTGGCACGATGGCAGTGAGAATGCTGAGCTCAGCAGTGACCAGCTCTCCCAGTTAGGAGAGGTCTTGTTTCAGACCCCATCCTGGCCCCAGGTCACTGTCAGTCTGCAGAGCCAACCCCTCTGCAGGCTTTGCTTTGTGAAGTGCTGCAGGTCACAGAGAAGAGCAACTGCTTTTATGGTCGACAGCTCAGAAGTGCTAGAAGGAACATAAAGCCACTTGAAAACCATATCAGACAGAAGGACATTTGCACTGGAGGTGCAAAGGCATGTGAACCAGAGGAGACCCAACCATATATGTGACTCTGTGAGTCCCTTGGGCTCTTGGTTTCCCAATGTAAAATCAGGAGAAGGCAGAGTATTGCTGAGAAGCCAGATGCTCCTCCTGAGTTAAGTCACTCGAGCAGATAAATTAGAGGAAACTATTGTCAACCATAAGCTCTTAATTGCAATGAATTAGCAATAGCAATGGGTCTAATTTCAGAAATTACTCAACCACTCATGCACTTCTTGCTTGTAATCACAGCATTTTCTTTGGATGTGTGTTAACTCCAGTCTCTCTGAGCTTATTTTCCTTTCAGTGGCCTCTGATACTGAAGCGTTGTCTCATGTCTTACATTGTCGTGTTGCTATCACTACTCACTGCCCTTTTCACAGCTTTACAGGGATCTGTATTGGGAGAGCCAGAGTGCTCTGAGGGCTTATTCCTGCCCTTGCCTCGCTCTTCCCAGCAATCCCTCTCTCCTCTTGCTTTATTGGAACTGCCCTCGCTCCAACCACCCTCATTTGAAGGTGCTTGCTTTATAGCAAGTTCCTCACCTGGCCTTGAGGAGCAGGTCATTCCAGAGCTTGGAAAACATTCCAAAGTGAACAGAGCCTGCAGGCTGGCCTCATACACACTTGTCTTCTTGAGTTTGCTGGCAGTATTTCCCACAGATTATATTAGCTTAGACTTCATGACAACATTTTTAGAGGAAATGTGCATTTCCTTTGTATAAATTCCATGTTTTTTATCAAAGCCATGTTGTTGCAAAGACAGCATAGTGATCACTGGATTGTACTGATGTTTTCCTCACGAAGTAGTACTAGGTTTACAGGAGTTCACTAAGGTGGGATCTGCTGGATTTAGGGCAGTGGGCTGAGGCCCCTTTGGCTGCCTGGTTATGATAGCTGTAACAGTGCTGAATCCTTAGCTACCTTGTTTTATCATGCAGTGTGTTAACTTAAAATACAGGGAACACTGCAACCTTTGGCGGTGTAGCCAAAGAAAGAGACCTTTTTGTAGGCTGTGTATCTGAGGTGACTTTGCAAAATGGAATTCTGCTTCCTGAGCACAATGTTCCTTCAATGTGCCTTCTGCTAGTCTGAGCTGTCTTCCCCAGCACCGAGATAGGAAAATGCCTGGACCAAGGCCGTGTTCAGATGCCACTTTATCACACACTGTGATTTAGCACGCTTGGCCCTCCCCACGCAAAGGAGCTGTCAGTCCTACCTGACCTGGGGCCAGACCGTAAAATAATTCCTTGCCCCAAAAAAGAGCAAACCCAAGCAGAAATCACCATGCAAGATGTTCTCCATGTAGCTGGGGAGATCACTGCAGATCCCCATCAATGCAGATATCCAACCTTCAGGACAGCTCTGAAACCAACATTATTTTTCAAGCATTCCCACCTTTGTTTTCTAAGCTCCTGCCTGTAACGTTGGCCACTTGGTTAAGCTACAGCCTGACCAGTGACCGTATGATCATCAATCTGGACATTTTCTCCAGAGCAATCTTTTTTTTTTTTTTTTTCATTAGAAAGAACAGGAAAATAAACATCAAAACCTTTGTTTGGCTCTTAGGTAGCAAAGTACACAAAGAGTATTCCACTGAAATATCCCATCCTTTCCAAGGGATGGCTTTGCTCCTCCTTAGTCTCCTCTGGCTGTTGCCGCTTCAGACAGACCAACAGGTGCTCTCTTAAATCACAGCCCCATGATGCCAAGCAATGGTTTCTCCATAGAAAGATTCATCAAGACCAAAAAAAAAAAAAAACATAGTCAACAGTCTAGTCTCTCCAGGCACCTGGATTCAGCAAAATCCAAATTATCACATACATCCATTATTCTTGTCACCATCAGATGAAAAGCCCCTATGGCCCAAGCTTTGGATATTTCAACTGTTTTTCATTCTCTTTTCCCCTTCGGATATGATAACATTTGGTTGCATTTATTTGCTGATGGTAAACTGAAAAAAATATTATTTATTTTCAGAGTAAACTGAAAAAAAATCTTGCTAAGGAAATACATCATTAGTGTGTGATCATGTCAGGACTTTTATAATTTAAAAACAACACCCTTCTGCCTATATGTACATATTATATATATTTTTGGCAATCATATTTTTTAAAACGCATATTCTGCTACATATTGGTATTGTTGAGACTGTCACACCTAATAAGAGCATAAAAAGAAAGATGAAAGGGCTATGCTCATTTCTGAGCAGCTGGAAACAGTGCTGAGAAAAGCAGAGCAATTGAGATTAAGAAAGAACCTTCACAGCACAAGATAACCCAGCTGCCTGGAAAATCAAATCTATTGAACATTAAGATTTCATGCAACAAAACAATGCTGAGCTGATAAAGGAAAACAACAACGCGTGCACGGAGTTGTATAGTCTTCAGTTCAATTTGGCAATACAAGGGCAGTGCTGTATTTTTAATCCTTAGAAAAAAAGTCAAAGTTATCATTCTAATGGAGACTATTTCTTGTAGCTTTTCACCAACTATGAAAGATCACCCCATCAGCTGATAATAATGTAGGCAATGCTTTACTGGAAAGGACTTTTGCACTGGGAATTACAATATGCTGGGGCCATTCCGGGGTCTTGTGCTGGATTTAGGGGCCTCATTCACTTTGCCAGTTCCCAAGCTTAGTAGACATTAGTGCCTGTGCACTGCGGTTTGACATCGCTAGTATAAAAGTGCTATACAACTACCCCACCATTTTTGTACTCCTAACCAACTCATGTTAAGAATTAAGGATTAACAGGATATACAAAGGTGATCAGAAAATATTTTTCTCTGAGGTAAAATGTGTATATCATAAGAAGCCACAGTTTTCACCTGTGACAACAAAATGGACCAAAATGTTTAGCTTCTTGAGAAAAATTTGTATTTTCTCCAAGAAAATTATACTTTTCATTATTTTCATTATTTTAAAATCTTTTTAGCTGAAATCTAATTTTCCATCAGGAAGATTTTATGGGATCTTTTGAGATCATTATTCAGCTGTGGAACAGCAAGATGCTCTATCAGAATTTAAAATTTTCATTGTAGTCCAATTAACTTCCAGATAAAACACTTTACCTAAAACTTTTTTTTTTTGGTACATATATAATGTGTTGGTCATTCCCATTCACATTCCATTTTCTTGTTTTTTACACTATGGAAACTGTGAACACAAAAGGACACTTCTGCATAATCAAGGCCCAATCTCCCTTCTCAGACTCAAGAAACAGGCCAGCACTGGACAGGACATTTTAGAAACCTTCTATTTTACTTAATGAAGAGACCTCATTTTCAGTGACTTTCTTATAAGCTGGTGTTTTATGAAAATGTAAGGTATTCATTCAGAAAAATACTACTTCTCTACTTTTCAATGGATACCACAGAAATACAATAATCTTAATTCCTTTAAACAAAGTCTTTTAATCATGTATTAAAGAATGGCTAATAGGAAGGAATGGTTCCTTCTCGTGGCCCTTTATTAGGCTTTTTGCATTGTAATGAATAACTAGTTATTCCTGCTCTGTTTGTTGTCCTGGCCAATTTTTACATCAATGACACAATACCTTACCTTTCACCAAATGTTTCTGGTTTCCTTAACAGTCTTTGTCAAAGGGTTTGCAAAGTCCATGGAAACCGTTGTTACCCAGTTCTCTTTGAACCCAGTATTGTACTGGTGCTGAAAGAGTTCAAATGAGTTACGGAAAAGATACCGTATTCTCCAGAGCAGGCTGTCCAAATTACAAACCTGTGTTTCCAGAAGGTTCCTCTGCAAAAAGCTACTGAAGGTGCCGGATTCGGGGTTGCTCACTGCTCCTGCTTAGATCAGCAGTAACGCACCTTGTAACTTGTAGCCCTGGAGTTACCTTCTGGGGATGAGTTCCTAGCTTGCGAAGTCCCTTCTTGAGAGGATATTGGTAGCAGTTCTTTGATTCTTTCTCCCTAATTCTTGCTAGATCCGGACTCCGGCCTTCGTACCTATATTGCCTTGCTACCCTCCAGCCCTTGTGAAAATGATGTGAGTTCTGGCCTTAATAACAAGTCATGTAAAATATACATAATTGACCCCTTTTCTGAAAATAATTCAAAGCTTGCTCTTTAATCTTTGAATATGCATGTGCAAAAAGAATGCCCTCATTTCAACAGAGCCCTGTTGCATACAGCTGTATTCTCACTGCCATTCACAAAGAAGAACCAGGGAATTCTAAGATTTTTTCTTTTTTTTCCAGATGCCCTACTTTCTCTTTCTGTGTGATTTTTTTGAAGGGAAGTTCAAGCTTTTTATTTCTATGCAAGGTACCCTCTACATTACTGCAACTATTATAATCCAATTATCCATGGGTGATCAGAGTGATCCAGTGTTAAGGTGCACAGGCCACTGGGGATCTCTGAGGCTTGGGCATGTGGTGGCACTGCATAAAACAGAAACATTTCTAAGCCTGTTGGTCTGTGTGGAGACATATCCCAAGAAAGTCTCAGCTAAGAGTTGGTCCAAAGGTCTGGAATCTGCTCATCAGTAAATACAAAGCGTTGTGGCACTGACACCTTGGTTCAGTGCATGTCAGTGTGACCATTCTCTACTGTGACTTGCTTGATTTGACTAACTCCAGTGTTGCTTGGCGAGATTCAGGGCTAATCTCTCAGAACTAGTGAGTTCAATTCAAAGTCCACTGAGTCCATGGCGTCTTTCCACTCGCCTTGAAAGGATATTGGAGCAATGATAGCGTGGAACCCAAACAGCAGTGGCACCAAGTCCTTGTTCTGTCTCAGCCAAGATGAGGCAGCTGCTGCCTATCGAGGCTGCTGTGGTTTAACAGTCCTGTATCTTCCACTGGGAAGCTTGGGTGATGAATCCTAGCAAAGGTAGCTGTGGGGTTCAAGGTTTCGTTTTGAATGTGATGAGATTCCTCAATCCCCATCCATCTGTCACTAAGCAGATGTTCTTGGAGCCCCACCATAGCAGAACACCACCTCATTTGTCTGCATTCCTGGGAAGATTTGCAGCTACTGCTGACCTGCCAGGTACAATTCATATTGAAATCCACTCACTAACTCCCAGCACAGTCATTAGGCCATTGGCCTGAGGTACTGTAGCATACACTTGCTTGTTGCATCTCCATGTATGAGCACTTTGATGAGTTCAGTCATGTAGAAAATATTCCATGATCATTTTTTTTCCTCTTAGACATTCCTTCTCCTCTTCAACATCACTACTAACCTGACTTCAGCATATATTTGCTGAAGCCAAAAGCAGAATCACACCTGTGGGTAATATCTTCCTGGTTTCCACAGTTAGCCAAGTATTCCCCCGTATTTCCCTGGTTCTTAGACAGGTAGCTGACAGTTGCCTGATTGCAGCTGGCAGATCTTTCCCTTGTTTTCTGCTGCTGAATGTTATTTGAAGAGATTTACAAATGCTGCTTCCATTCCTCTTCTGCGGGATTTGTGTCATCATGGGAATATGCCCATGGGATATCTGAGAGCTGATAGTATGCACCATTGAGAGTAAAAGAGAAGACTGCTATACTACAAATGAGAAAAAAGAGGATTTGCTTCCTAGAAATGTAGTTAGAAGGCATCCAGACTGCACTATCAATATGTAACCCATGCCACAAAAAGAAATCCCTGGAGTATTCTTGATGATCCACAGATGATTTATAGATCTAGAGGGTAATTTACTCAAAGGTTTGGAAATTATGAGACTGCTAAGTTTTCACTTCTTGTCCTTACAGCTATAATTCACAAAAACTTTTCTCCTCTTTCACTTTAATATTTCTTAATATTTCTGTAACATTCATACATCAACTTCATCTCAAGCACTGGACCGTGGCTTGCTAACTGGTTATTCACACTGCTCTGTTCCTCCTCCCTCTTCTGAATCAATCCATCTCACACACTACCTTCATTCTTCATTTAGCTATGCTGCCTTATGTTTCTTATGCCAACAGCAATGAGAAAAAAGATGCTGGAAGCACACTCCACTTTCATATTTGGGACTAAAATTTCTCACACAGTTCAAGAAAAAAACCTCCATGTCTCCATCCTTTGGAGTCAGTCACTCCCTCCACTTCTTAAGAGTTAGCTTCTCCAAATCAATATTACTCATGTGTTTATTCAAAATCCATACTGCTTATTGTAACTCCTGCAATTGTGTCTCACTGTGTGTCACCTAGTTAGCTCGCCACCTTCCTCGCTGACTCTTGTGAAGTAGCTGAGTTGGAAGTAGTTTGAGATTGCAAAATCAGGCAGAAGTTGAGACCTGCTGACGGGGCATGTCACATAGGGAGGCTGCCAAGAACTCCCTCGTTGCTCCTCATTCTCTCTGCTCAGCCGCATATGGCCAGATGAGAGAGAGCCATAATCTTTGAAATCTCCCTGTTACTCTCAGTTTCCGCTTTCTTTCCTGACAAACCGAAGTGAAAACTTCTTACCAACTTCTGGGGTCAAGGCTAGGATCAGCCAGTGCTCAGAAAAAAAAGTGCGACTTAAACAGTGAGTAGTATTTTCATATCCTGATGCTGCCCCTGCTGAAGCAGATGGCAAACTCGCATTGACTTTAATGAGGCCATAAAAAGCCTGTTGTGTCTGCGAGGTGTGAGTTCTCTGTTCCGCTAGCAGTCTGCGCGCCGCGAGCACTGTGCTCCTTTTTGCCATCTCCGAGGCGGATCCACCGATCCCCTGCCGCAAAAACAGAGGCCGAATACACCAATTGCAGAGAATAGCTCGACCAGTGGAAAAACCCAGCGGCGAAAATGAGCCAACCTCCTAAACCCCCCATACCAAGTCATACACATGTAAGAGGCTCCTTATCTGCTCCTCCGCAGCTCCTGCTCGTGGTTTGATCCAGCTGGATGAGAACCAGCTAGGAGCTATGTGACTGCCCTGGACGTGGTCATGATTCCAGACTCCAAATGGGATGCGTTAACTGGAGCACACTGCCATCCTCACCAGCTACGCAGCTCCAGGGGCAATGCTGTCTGCCTATCTCAGACCATGGGCATAACTGTCTGCAAAATGATATATGAATGAATACACAGAGATGAGCCCATCTTTTTTGTATCTATGGTCAGAACATCCACTCCTAACAAAGGGTAGAGCTCCTGTTATTCTCTAGTTCTAATTTATTCTCTAGTTCTATTCTATTCTCTAATTGGTAGAAATAGAAACAAATATTTTCACAACTAAGGGAGAATAATGTCAACTCCTGCTAAGGATTGGTCCAGTGTGGTCATAGGTGACCCAGAAAAAGGAAAGGCACCAAGTGCCAGAACGTGCAGATGACAGAAAGCATTCTGGATACTCCAGAGCCAAACTGAGCGGTTGCAGGAGGATGAAAGGACTTTGAATCATGTGGCAATAAAATAACAGGTGAAATTCAGTGTCAATTAGTGCAAAGCGAGACATGGGGAAAAATAAACCTACCTATACCTACTCAGTGATGGTTCTGAAGTGCTATTATCAGCCACAAAAGAGATGCCTGAGAAGATGTAGGGAGTTTTCTGAAAACATCACCTCAAAAAAACATCACCTCAGCGATGAGAAGGGGAAAGTGAACATTAAGAATTCTAAGGGAAGAAATAGAGAATAACATACTGACTTCATTATATCCCTGTAGAAGTCTCAGAAGTCTCACCCATATTTTAAAGATTCTGTGTTTTTCTAGTGACTTCATCTCAAAAAGCTAGGAAGCAAGAGAGAGACAAGAGGCGAAGATGATCAAAGGTACAGGCCTTTCATAAAATAGAGGAGACTAAATCGAAGAGAACTTTTAGGCTTAGAAAAGTGAAAAAGAGGAGCTGAAGACAAAGGTCTGCAAAATCCCATCTGGTATAACAAATCGGGACAGGAAAAGATTACTAGCTTGCTTCTCCTAATATAGGAAATAGTAGGCACATAGTGATGTTACCAAGCACCAGTTTAAAACAGAGCAAAGAGAGAACTTTTCATACAGAAATATCATTCAAGTGGAATCTATTGGTGAAAGATACTATGGAGTCCCAGGCATAAATGAATCAAAAGGAATTAGATAATCCCTTTATCTAGGGTGCTTAAGTTCTTTTGTGGCTGTTAAACACAAGACTCCAGGTAAAACCTTTAGCTGAGGAAGAAAATTGCTTGAAGGCAGAATGATATCCATTTCTTATTCCTCTCTAAGCATCTTCTGGTGGACACGGAATGCTGGGCTTTGTGGATATTTGCCCTGAACAGTATTTGGGTATCTTATCCCTTGCACACATGATAGGTCCTGGGATATGGGATTCTACAGAAGCAAAAAAAGTGCAAAATACAGTTTTCTGTAACAGAAAAACAACGTATGGCATAAAAACTTCTGTCACCAATAGAGCTACATCTCCATTACACTGGTTGAGGACTTGGCTCATGGATGTCTTGCTTATAACAATGTTTTGTGTGGCTTTCCAGTCAAGACCTCTGGCCATTGTGTGTATAGAGTGCAGAAATACATACCTATATGTATAACCTTTCTGACCTCGATCCTGATTTTTCCACTGATTATCTTTTAAAAAATGGGCTATTTATACACATTAAAGTCTATAGCTATGAACCTTGTGACAAATCACCCACCCAGCACCTTGTCAATGAGGTGGAAAATAGTGGCCGTATAAACCGAGCAAATGAAGTGGAAGTGGGATGGTACAATGGTGCTCAACCACCTTCTTTGATCTTGAAAGGCCAGAGGTCAAATCTGTCTGCTCTGAGGACCAGGAATGACGTGGGGAGTTTGTCAGCATGTAGGGAGCTGAGAAACAGCATCGTTACCAGAGGAGATACTTAATAGTTAGGGCTAAAGCCTCTGATGTACAAAATTTGGGACTGGAAGTGAAGGAGCTGTAGCTAGGAAAAGTGACCCTGGTGGTGTTACTCAAGCAGGTAGTAGCATCCAGAACTTCCACCAAAAGATGGTGTTGGTATTGTAGCAATGCGGTTTCATGAGGGATTTGTGGAGCATTGGACAATGAGCAAGCTCAGGTTAAGTCACCTGGCTACTATTTCTCCTGTGTTTTTCTATATAATTAAATACCCTTTAATACTAGGGGGGGAGAAATGTGTTATTTTTAGACTAACAAAAGCGCTGGCTTTTCCTTCCTGCCTGGGGGACCATCCCTCTTATTTATTTTTATTGACCCACTCTGCCTTTCGCATTTGATTTATGACTTGATGATTGCCGCTAACTGCACCTTTAACAGTTTCTCCTGGATGCGTTCAGCACATGAAAGTTAAATATTGGCTCTAGAAATACATTAAAGACTTTGCAATTTTAAAACCTGGCAGGCTTCAGCATTTTTTTTTCCCCTCTCTTTGCTCTGGAAACCTACTAGCACTCAGTCAAAACATCTTCACCTACATTACGTCTTGCATTTGTTCAGAAATGTGTTTACTTGGAAAATGTGTGGCGCTTGCTGCACCAGGGGCAGGGAAAGGAGGACATGCGACACAGAGTCCTCTTCTACTCCTGCTGCTATTGGTGCAAATGTCACTGCTGCCACCACCACCCTTGAACTGGATGGAGAATATGCAGTGTGGGTTGTATTCTACATAATAGTGTCAGGGGAGAAGAGGACCTGATTGCTCATGCATTTTGAACTGCCATCCCCACCCTGAAGGAGCTCAGAATATTCTTCGCTTTGCCAAAGGGGCCAAAGGAAAAGAAATGTCATTTTTTTGGATCTCTGTCTCCATGGGGCTAAAGCTCTTGATTTCTACTTGACAGCGGAACACCTGTTCTACTCCATAAAATGAATAATGAGCTCCCCATGATGTGCATTAATTGTCTCGGATTAATTCTGGTGCAGTCACGTGTCCATAGGGGCTGCTTTGGGAGCAGCAGCCGGGCACAGCTGCAGCCTCACCTATGTTGTCATCGCTGCTCATCAGGTAGGAGGTTCATGGCCTCTGATGACGGCCCAGGGGCTCCCAGCAACCTGTTTTTTTCATTAGCAGCGAGGTTGATCTACGGTGCTGATGCAGACGGCCTAAGATGTTGAACCATCTGGCTTCACAGATGCAGCCGCGTGACAGAAATGTGGCCTCATCCCACTAAGGGACCTCATGGTTTATCTGAGATAGAGAACAACCTTTCTCATGGCACCCTGCCCAACTGACTTCCCAGGCCCCAGCCCTACAGCCCACCATGGCCAGTGGTGGGAAAGGAGGGCAGCTCCTCTACCTCTGCTGGCTCCCTCTTTGGGGTGCACAAACTCCACAAATAATAATTTGGGGTAGAAACTCAGATACAGCGGAAGGCCCTGGGTTTTCTCTTCCCTTGCCCCATCCAGAGAAGGGAAAGACATTATTTAGCCCTGAAAAAAAAAATCTGCCCTAGAAAGGCCACGTGCGTCCAATTCAGAGCTTTCCAAGTCCAGCCAGAAGGAGTGACTTAGGCTTATTCCTGACAAAAATGTCATTAAGGGAAGGATTTCTCTCATCTGAACTCAGACATGTCAGAGTCAGGTCAGTTGCTTAATTTTAAGGTAGCCACCCTAGACTTCCTCCTAGTCACAGGTGTCCAGAGGGCAACTTATCTGATCCTAGGTGCCTACTTTAGGATGAGATGAAGCACCCACTGGAGGCACCTACTATTTTTCATTGAGTATAAGGAGAGAGTAGGGTAATTAGCCCAGAATCAGATGTCTAATTTATAAATGTCCTAAATGAGGGCAGAAACATCACCTCTCACCTGTGTGGGCAGGGCAGGACTGCTTGGGCTGTACTAAAGGGACACAAGCACAACTGAAGTGGGTGGTAGCAGCAAGCAGCTGGCTGAAGGAAAGGATTAGATGGTCCTGTGCCGTGACTGAGATGAAGGGGATTCCAGTCTGGATGACCTACAATAATGCATCCAGACTATATAATCAAAAACCTAAGTTTGGTACCTAATGAATGCAGTCTGCAGATGATACAGTGTTAGGTGAGAACTCAAGTGGATAATGGAGAAAAGAAGCCACTAGGGATAATTTAACTGCAAGGTCATGATATGGTCTTCTAATTTCACCTTTTCTTACCAGCTTTGCTGCTGTGTTGTGTGGCTTCGGGTTTTGTAAGTTAAAGATTTTATCCATTTGCAGCCTGATGATCTGTGCATTAAGAACATTTCAAGGAAGATGGCTCAACATAAAGGATTTCAGTACTTTGCGGTAGCACAGTGACATTCAGGATCTGGATTAGGGCATGAAGGGCCATGCCTCTAATGTATGTGTGTATATGTATATCTGAATACAGATATGCATGCATATATAGATAGATAGATAGATAGTATATATGCATCCAAAGAGCATCAAATCCATTTAAACTTCACAAATGGCAAATTGATGACTGGCAGTGGAAAGGTAGAAGCAGTGGCTCCCCGTGACTACTATTAACCTAGCAAGCTCTCCAGCAATTGAAGGGAGTAGGAGACAGGCCTTAATATCCACTCTCTGAAAAGAACGTGCAACCAGGCATGAAGCAAATGAGGGTATCATGAACCAAAGCAAATTGGGGCTCACAGGGGCACGTTCATCTACCCTTTCCCAATCAATTAGTGCAGTGAGATTATCACAAACATGACGGATCAAATCACTTAAGCCAGATAGATAGTAGCTCGAGTGGATGGGTAAATGAGGAGAGGCCAGAGGCCTTTACTGATCCAGAATAGCAACTGCCCAAGTTTGTTGTTTTCATCACTTGTCTTGTCCTGCTTCTTGTTGCTAATGAAATACATGCAAGTGCCCAAAAAAAAAAAAAAAAAAAAAAAAAAGGTAATTCCAGGCAACACATTTGCCATCAGAGGGCCAGGGACTGAAGAGGCACTGTTAATTATTTTTTCCTCATCTTGTGCCCTTTTAGGAAAAGTAAAATATTTATCCTTCATGGAAAGTGATAACAAAAACAACCAATGATGAGACCTGAGAACTTGCTTAGAAACACCTGTGGAAGAAGTGGGAGAGTGCTGTAAGTTCAGGACAACCAGGTGTCCATCAGTTGGAGATGGTGATGGCACCGCTGTCTCTCAGAGCATTAAGGGAGCATAGTTGACGGGTGCTTAATGGAGGTACTCTCGCACCACTAAAGCAGCACAGCAGCCAGTGCCTCGTGCAAACTGCAGTCATTCCTGCCTTATGACATTTGATATTAATCATCACACTGTTGTAATTAAAATTTAACACCTGAATTAGAAATATTTTGATCATTAATGGCTGCATGCAATGCCCCACTCAGTATGAACCATCAGATAAGCATTTTCATTTCATGTGTGCAAATCCTGCAGTTGGAAAAGGCAGTGTTTGGGATTTTACTTTTTTAAAAAGAAATAATTCCACCCTCTAGCCCAGGTAACATCAACAAAAAATACTACTTTTTATTCCTCCTCATAAGAAAAAATGAGAAAAGTTTTCATACTGAAATAAAAGCAGTAGTGTGTTAATATAATATATGCAATTCCTTATTGCCTGGAATATAGGGAATATATTGCCTGGTATTATAGCCTGGTCAATAATTAAATGTGATGTTAGACTTTGCCATCTTACAAAGTTTTATTAGAAGGGAAAATTAGTGTCTGAGCTGGCAAAGAGAGGAGGTTGAGGTCTAGAGCTGGTATCTTTGTACTGAGTAAGCACACATCAAAGGACTTCTGAAGTAGGTTGTGGGTGAGGATTTTGTTTTGGGAGGGGGAGAACAAATCTTCCTTTAAAAGCCCCAGAAGTGAGGAGAAAGAATATGCATTTTGTTGACACGAATCATTTAACTGCCGTGGCCAATAAATTCAACAAGAGCCAACAAGAGAAAAGAAGAAATAGCAGAAATGAATAGCAAAAGTCCAATCGTTGCATAATCACTGCATTTATGCACATGTCTATATGCATTCAGATATATTTGACTTAGAGTTGTTTTCAAAACTCTTAAAAATAAGTAACAGGTTTGATACTATGACAAAACCCTGTACTTGGGCTTTCAGAGCAGCCTGTTAATAAGCAAGGTCTTTCATTATTTATCATCAGAAGTAATTCAATGCTCTCTCTGTACATAGCCACTTTTCAAGGACAAGTCCTGCTAGGTGACTTTAGGCTGATCCACAGTCCTCCATGGCTTGTGATGCCTGGTGGTAACTGCTGAAGGTGGAAACCCCACAGTTCATCTTGCACATGGGAGCAGCAGCCGCATTCAAAGTGTCTTGAGCTACATTAAAGCTGCTTTAACCACCCATGTGGGAATTCATCATCTCTGAGGACTTTAAAGCTCAAAAAAAGCCATGATCAAGTAGGACCGATGCTGCCAGCACGTGCTAGGTCTATGGACATCACATGCCATTCGTGAAAGATTTGCAAGAGGAAATTCTTGACCCATAGTGGAGCTGGGACTGATCTGAACAAGATGGGTTGCAAGAAGTCCTGGTCTTCTGGGTTGTTTGTGGACAGATGTGAACCTGAATCCAGGGGGGCAACACATTAAGGAGCTATTTCTGAGTGCAGTCAGATTGGAGGAAATAGGAGACGACTGTTCTGTGCAATTATTTCTGCAAACTGTATATACTGTAGGGTGAATGAATGAAGTGGTACATCCCACTCAGAATTTCTTACATGAAGAGGCAATTAGAAGTACTTAAATAACTCTCGACCATTTCTTGGGCGAAAAAAACTCAAATAATAGGCACATAACAGAACATAACAGAAATGGGAGCACAACAGTTTGCTTCCTTTCCCACAACCACAGCTTTTTTCTAATGTTCTGGCTGCAAACAGTGATGTATGAGCTTCCGATTGCCCAGTGGGTTTTGTCTAAAAACCGTGAAGAAATTTGGTTGTTTTCTGAAATCAACTCTTGTCTTAAGTACCTTAATTTACCGCTCTGCTCGGCACTACGGTTTGATTGCATTTGTCAAGTGGAGAGCAAAAGGTGTCAGAGGGATACCAGAAAAAGTCACTGATAACACTTGAGTCTAAGGGAGGGCTGTAGATGAATAATAGATAAGATGATGGAATAAAACTAGAATAAAATAATTTCATACTATTTGAGAACGGCCAGCTTCCATGAGTGTACTGCAAATATTACAGCATTTCCTTTTTTCTCTGAATGTCCCAGGGAATACACAGTTCACTTTTACAGACACGAAGCTTTCATTGTTGCAAGGAAACAATGAAAAAAAATACATGAATATAAAGAAATGAATAGAAGAAGACAAGCAAACCATACTTTTTCCAAACTTATTACTAACCCATTCTCTTCTCTCCCCAGGAATTTTGTATTTATGGAGCTTGGCAGCTTAAAATATGTGATAAATTAAAATGCTAGCTTGAAACTTTGTAAAAAGATGCAATTTATGGCAAATTAAACATAGTAAGCATTTTTACGTATCTATTTAGGAAAGTTTGAGAATATGCTTATTTGATTCAGCTAAAAACCAAAATCTGAAAGCTAAACCAGCAGATGAGAGATAGATACTCAGCTTTAAAGTATGCAAAACCAAAACCGAGAAATCATAATCGTGTTTTATTTAAACGCACACACATACACCCCCTCTGATGAATAATGTAAGTTCAGTGAAAATCATTTATTCTCAATACAACAGATGCTGAACTTGTGGACTGATGTCGATCCCTCATTCTCATAGCAGACTATCAGTTTCTGAATCTCAGCTTGGAGCCTTTTTTTTTTTTTTTTTCCGGTGCTTTTGAACTTTCACATACCCTGGTACTTTTCTTACCCATACTCTGAAATCCACCATCCCAGAATGGCTGTATTCCTCCCTCTTAAAGGATAGGTAGAAATTAAAGTGTCATTAAGCTTCAGAGTTAAAGTCCCCCCGAGTTAAAGGGGTCAGACCACCTCTTCCATGATAGTGTTAGATGCAGTAATGCACAAGATCAAATCTCATCCAGAAGGTTTTCTTCATAAGAAGACGGACAAGACATCTTTTAAAGGAAGATAATTCTGAGAGAACTGATGAGGTCACTAAAGAAATACTGACACGGTGTATTAGCTAGGGCCAGTCTGATCTGACCTCTGCCTGTTCCATTGAATATTGTGGGATTGCTTTTAATATCGACTGTTCTTCTGGGAGCAGGGGGTCATGAGCTACGTTTTTTCATGCGGTGTGTGAGTGGTTTGCAGATGACTGATGCCTGCTGATCTTTGGGGCTGCATGGATCACTTGTAGCAAGAATCACAATGTGTGATTAAAAATACCTCTTGGATAGCTTAGGATTGCTGTGGGGCAAAAGGTTATTAAACCTGACTGGGTTTGTACTGAAATGGTCTCTTAAGGCAACTGTGATGGAGGGGGTAAGGCCAGACAACTGCAGGGTGCATCTTAAAATTGCTCTGTTTGCCACCCTTAGAGCACGTCTACGTTCACATGAGCAAAGCAACCACATAGTAATCAGTTCTCTCCTTTTCTTCTGGAGAATCAGGGATTCTTTCAGTGTCCGTTTAGTAGGACAATGCCTTCGTCCTGAGGAGTCCAAACACTTCGCAGAGCTTACTTTGCAAACCCTACGCCTTTGATGTTCTTTAACATTCGTAATTTTAACAGTCATACTTCTGTTAAAAAAACAAAAGTGAGAAAGTTACTACCAGGGTTAGTCACTGTATGATAAGGGAGGCAGCTTATCTGCGAACTAAAGGACAACAAACCTACTTCTTCCAGCCAGTAAATTTGGCACAGGAAAGCAAAAAGCCTTAGACATGCCTCGGATTCATCCTTCCCTAAAGATCCCTAAAGATCACAACAGCTATTGAAAACTGTATTGTATGGTGGAGCTAAAACCTAAATTTACCTACAAAGAAAAGCCAGTCTGGAGAGAATGTAGAAAGAAGAAAGAATGGAGGAAAAAAAAAAAAAGACCTTCTATGTTCCAGTTGGCTGAAGCTTCATGGCCCCAGAGTGTTGTCAGCAAGTTAAGTTGTCTTGGGGAACCTGACTTTATTAATGTGTATGATCTGTACCCCATTTTATGCCCTTTGGTGGACCACATGGCCGAGGAAAGGGTGGTTTATTTTATTTTGAGGTTTCCTTCCCTGCCCATTTCCAGCCCATTCTGGGCTGTTTCTAACTACTTCAGCAACTTCATTCATAGAGGGATTTGCAAAACAATCCCTGTTGATAGCAACTGTGATGTGTGAAGCCATGAACCACCAACTCCTGGCTGATCCTGAGGAGGAAACAGCAGCCTCTCTAACTAGTGTGAGGACCCAGCAAACCAAGCATTGCCAAATGGAAGGGGCACACTACTCTTCCACAAAGCACAGGCATGGAGCCATCCATCTCTCTCCAGACCAAGCACTGCACCCTGCCAAGGATGAGCATGTCTGCATTCAGGTTTTAGTTTAGATGGGTAGTGTCCTTTTGAATTTAATCTCTTGCTTGTTTTCACTTGCTATGGTTTGGCTCAAGTCACAGAGTGGTCTTGGACTGCATGAACATGTTTCTTTCCAGAGGAAGCTCAACTGGAAGATGGCGTGATAGCGCTCCAGGAGAGCAGCTAATGTGCACCAAACATTGGTGGACCAGATGATCCATGGGATATAGCAAGAGCCAGTAAATACCTTGAAATGACTCAATGTGTTAAATGGGGTGCTCAGCACTGACAGTTGCACTTTACAAATCTGCTTCTTTTGGGCCACACTAGTTGCTAGAGTAAAACATAGCCAAAGTCATCAAAACAAATCACTCATTATCATGAAACTCATCATTTTTATAGGGTGACATTATGAAATGGTCTGATTACAAGATAATTTTCCTCACATAGAGAGAAGAGGATCCCAGCTCATCTAAATCAAAACACAAGTGCAACAATATAAGCCAACACATTTGTACTAGCTCAGAGCAGCTCATGATTTGTACATAAGAGAAGCTCATGAGTATGGCAGGGACCCCAGAATCATATCCTGGCATATGCTAAACTATTTGCTACTGCGTCTTTTCTCTTATTTTTATCCCAGTTATCACAAAAGTAGCTGCATAGTTGCCCCTTTGTTCTGCATATAACATTGAAGTTGCTAAGGACTTTCCAAAGGTTTCAGAAATCAGATTAGACAATTGGGTCTGGATGCCTCAGACTAGTGCTCTTGATGGATGAATGTGATAGAAAATGCAGATTTCTATAACTTACCAAATGGGAAATGGATGGGCTGGTGAACAAGGAGTTGAGCCAAAATATATGAGGTGGAAAGTTCATTATGGACCTAAAAGTCTTCCTGCCCCCACCCTCCCAATCAAGCTGTGATACCTCCATATGATCTGTTACAAAACAGAGTAGCAAAAACAATGTGAATGATATACAGCTTATATAAGATATTTTCTTTGGTGAAATGTATAGTAGCATGGTAGTAGTATGGAATTACATGCATTCTCTATGCACACATCTTTTCTATCTGAGCCCTGTAGCTTTGCAGTTCTTTTTTTCTTAAAACTTAAGCTCCTGGATACACAGTATTATAGTTTCCTACCTTTGCTGATGAGGGAGAAACCTTCAGATATGAACTTCCAAAAAGCTGATAAAACAAAAAACAAAAACAAATCCCTTTCGGTAATAAGATTTTTAAGTCAATACCATTAGGGATGGAAAGTGACTCATGATTTTGAATGTATGGAGCTGGCACTCCATTATAGCTCAGAATTTAAATCAGCCTCTTCTTACATGAAAGTTCATCTGTCTGTGAGTGGAAATACAGTTATTGTACGGGCACTGTTAAAATCTCTATGACACTTGACAGAAGCACGACTTGAACGCAATTGAGATCTGTCAAAAAATAAGAAAGGTGAAATTCAGAGGAAAAATTCAATTTCATTCTGTCTGTGGTTCAAATCTGACCCGAGGTGTCAAACAGGCTGTGTAACAAAACCCACTATAATTCAGTAGAACGTCTATAGCCAGAAGGGGCCCACAGTGGAGGGAGATCGAAAAATTAATTCCATTTGCCTCTAAGGAAGAGACAAATGTCACTGAGTTAGGAATAACAGAAAAGGGATCATTCAGTGAGGTCTCTCTGTACACTGTCTGATCAGTACACAGTAGGTGACACATCAGCATCTTCCCAATATCTGCTCTGAGTGAGAACAGATTTTATTAACAAATGTATAGCTCCTTGCATACACTAAATATCTAAATTAGATCCCACCTGTTTTCTTATCATAAAGGTCTCCTTTCTTGTGGTTAATGATGTTGTGACATTTAAAACATGTAAACTATTTGGATGTACTTTCCCAGGCTGAACAACTACAGCGGGTTGGTTGACTGCCTGAGCCTCAGGATTGAGAAGGGCGATCAGTGCCCACATGGATAAGTCAACCCACTTGGGATTTCAGGGCACCTCTGAAGAGCTCATCATGCGCAACCTCTGCCCAGCACTTGATCTCTGGATCTCCATGAGTGTCGGACCAGTGCCCGAGACCAGAATCCCAGCACAGCATGCAATGTCATGGGAATGTTAGAGGTGGCCAAGTTCTCAAGTGGCAGATTCTCTCAATAAACTTTCTTCATGTGAAAGTTTTCCCTGGAAAACAGATTAGATAAGGCAACTCTCTTCCCAGCTCACCAACTTCACACCTGAAGGTTTTATTCCAGTTCCCAACTATTTTTTGGCCTGCCTGTCTGCCTCAGAAGATTACCCAAGAGTGACCAAAGCTAAATGCAGGAAGGTGCTCATGATCTTATGGGCAGGAGGGTGAAGTGCTGTCCAGGATGGAGGGGCTCTTCACAAGTGTGTTTGCACTGCCCATGTCATTCCAGTACCAGCCTGAAAATGCAATTCCCTAGCACCCTCATCCTGTTGCCTTTGAAACCCCCAATGAAGTGTTTTTCACTGGTGCTTATTCACACAAAGCCTTGTTAGCACCCAGAAGTGAATCCAAAGAGAAAATGAGTTTAGGAAGAGTCATACATTAAGTACAAGGAAAGCTGGTTCACCCGGATCCACTGCTAGACCACACTTAGGTGCTTGGTTGTAGCAGTCTGTATCTCCCTCTGGAGATGGCCAAAGGCACCTACCTCTCCCCAGTGTCTGCAGAAGGAACTTCAGCTCTCACCTCAGGGATCGGGTCACTAAGCACTTAAAATATGAAAAAAAAAAAAAAAGGGGGGGGAGCCTACATTAGGCAAGCTCAGACCCACACCTGGTACTTAGATATTATGAAACAACTTTTCATTATATGATCACATATATACATACATATATATATATATATATATATAGTCTCTCTCCCCAGAGGTCTGCTGCTTCATTTAAGACACAAGACGGTCTAGCACTGAGGAGGAAGCAAGGATGAGTAATTTAGGAGAGTCATGCCTGTAGACCTGCTCTAACCAGGAAACCTGACATGAGTGTGGCAGAGAGGTGCTGGAAGAAACAAATAGTTTCATACTTTGCTAAAAGCAGCTCCATAGACAGCTGGACAAGAGTTGCTATTCTGTCTTACAAATGTTTGCAGTTTGGATTTTTTTCCTGTCATGTACCAGGATGCTGAGAAAAGTTCCTGAAAACCTTTGCCAACCGACAGTCTGAAAACTTCTTCCTTAATCCAGGCACAAAAATAAATAAATAAATAAATAAAACAGCATTTCAATAGCAGCTTGGATTTTAACTTTGCTAGAAATGAAGCACACTTTCCAAGCAGAAAAAAAAAAAACAGTTCACAATGGAAAGTAAACTTCTCATTTGAAGTTATCACAAATTGATATTTTAACCATTCACTTCATTTCTTTTGGAAGTGGAAATCTGCTAACAAAGTCCTGTTTTACAGAAAGACTCCATTTTAGCTATCTAAGATTTTCCTGACCTTGACACATTTTAACTGCTGTTAACCATTGCTGATTAGGTCTTGTGGAGACTCGTACCCCGTCCATACCTCTGCCACCAGATTTCTGTGTGATCCCTGGTACATCACTTAAACTACCGACTTGACACAGAATACGTGTTCTTCTTTCTCTATGTCGAAATCAAGATGAAATTCTAGATTTGGCGTAATGCTGAACACTCACTAGTAGAACTCAGTTTTCAGTAGCAGTTAAACTATATGTTGCATTGTATAATACTTTGAAAAATCGGGTTCTAGGTGTCTGACATTATGTTGCTAAATGGGCTGGACACTTTTGATCTTAATCTCTCCTGTACTGCAGCTCCTCATCTAAAAAATGGTCATAATAGAATCTTCCCTTCTCTAACAGGTGTTTAGAAAAATGACATTTGTGAAGGTCTCTGATAATATATAGATAGTAACAAGTACATTAAAACACCCATGAGGAAATTAATAATTTTGTCTTCAAAGTGGCATTTGAATAGTACTCAGCAATAGCGTGCAGCTTTTATACATGGCTTTTTGGCTACAATTCATGTTCAGTATTTCAATACCAGTCAAACAGCAAAATATGAAAGTTTTGGTAAGTGACATTTTTCTATATTCAAATGAAAAATGATTTGGCAAGGAAATTACATGATCCTAATTATGCTTTGTGCATATAAATCAGCTGTGAAATCATTTGAAACTCTGGTGTGTTTGGGAACTTTATCAATGAGGCAGAATAATTATCAACAAACTTCCATTAAGCCTCACTATAAAACGATCTCATTATTAAATATGAACACATTTCTGCACTTCAAAGTCAAAACGACTCCCCAGCGGACTGGGCAGATATCAAGGCTTGTATGCATCAATGTGCATATCTCAAAAAATTAATTATAATTATTTTGTGTTTAAAATAGGAATTTTCTTTACCTTTTATCATCACAAGAGACTCCTGTGACCTAGAAACAAAGTTAAGCTTGGTCAAATGTAACATGGCACTCAAATAGCCAGTCTAAATGTAATGTCAATAAACACAAAACCAGCACTGATACAATCCTCAATAATGCAGAGATTCTTAATAAGTATGGAATATTTTGTCTTCCCAAATACCAAACTGCGTATAGATCAAGCGATAAAAGACATCAATTTCGCTCTTCGATCTGGTCCAGTAAACACTGATAATAGATCTTGCAAGACAGGCTGAAAAAAAGTCTATTACTGAACATCGCCAATGAAATGTTAAATTAAAAGTTCCTACAAACAGATTCAGAAGATAAATAACTATCTCTTGCACAACTCTTTTCAGCAGAGACTCTGAACGCATTTTGCAAAGAAGGTAAATATCCTTCTCCTCATTTTACGCTCAAGAAAACAGGCACACATGAGTGAAGCAAGGGGCTACTGCAACTAGGAAGAAGCTCATATATTTTAATCCTAGATTTTTTCCTTACTCTTAAGTAATTCCATATATTTCATGTCTCTTAACCAATCCAAACCTTAAGTGATCACAAGTCACTCAAAGGCGAGCAAGAAGACCTGGGGCCAAGCTCTGCAGGGAGCTTTGCAAAGCAGAACTTAGCTGGCCAGGAAGGGCAATGCAGAAGAAATTCTGCATGGAAAACAAAGCAAGGGTCAGGATAGGCATCCTAGGTGAAAGAGGGAGGTGACCCTGTGTGTGTCACGGCTCCCTGCGTGGGCATTCCTCAGGTTGGATATGGGCATCCTCCCTTCGCAGAGGATGCCTGGAAAGGATTGCTGAGTGCAGACCCTGCCTGGGACATGGAGGGACAGGAGGATGTTGGGTACAAAGGCAGAGGGTCGCACATGAGCTTGTGTGAAGTCCCTGGGATAACATTTGCTCCTATAATGTTTGAGGATTTATCACTTGTTGAAGAAGGGGCCTCCCCCTTTCAGGACAGAACCCATGGATATAGGAAACAGAGAAAGTGGAAAGTGGCTTAGGTAGCTGTTTGTAACCCTTCCATTGGGTCTACCTCCAAAACCAGCACCTCCTTTCTCCTCACTGGAGGAATGTTGGTCTTCTGACTAGCAAGTGAGGGAGCCGCTGCTTTTCAGTCCAGGAAACCATGGAAAAAAACTTCACAGCACACCAGCAAGTCCCCCAGAAAACACAAGTAGTTGTGTTGTGTATATGCACAGCCCTTCTCCATACCCTGATCACCTCCTACTCTCCCTTGCAAAGCCAGCTTACAGCTAAGCCCCGGTTCTGCAGCACACGGATGTCTGCTCCGCATCTTTGGCTATAAACTCAGCAGGAGGGAGAGTGTCACCGAACATATTTTTGGATATAAAGGGTCTTTTCACAAGCCAAGCAGCAGTGACAGCTGTGAACAGAGTTTCTCACTAGACCTGTCGGAATATTAGGAGGAAGAAAGGTGAGGGCCGAAGGTGGTGGTTCTGATCGCTCTTTTTCTTTTTTTTTTCTTGTGTGTGTGAGATTTTTGCCCAGCTCCAGCAATAAAAGCATTCTTGACTGTTCACAATGAAACCGTTCCTACATAAAACTCCCCTTACACCTTCTACAGAAAAGAACATGAACTCTTGTAAAGTTGAAAAATGAAAGCTGTTACAAATAGGCATTTGAAATCAAATACAGGTGCACACTAACACGTCCTTACAGATAAATTTCACCTAGTATTTTCCAGCTGTCTGTCTGTGTTCACTCGAGGGAGTTTTGAAGCAGTGTTTCACCGAAAGGCAACACACGTGCACATGGACAAGGAGGTTTCTGATGCAGGGACTTCATGCTACATAAATCACCACCGAAGCGAAGCCCATTCCAAAGTAGTTCTGCTTCTTTGCCTAGCTCAGTAGTCCTTGCAGACTCCTGCTACGTCGAATATTAGGAATTATATTATGCCTCGGACAGATAGATAGTGGAATGAAATGAATGTCTTTGTTGTCTGGTTTTAATTCCATAGGCCCTTTGCGGGAGGAAAAAAACAAAGCCAAACTGGTAGTGAATGAACCATCACTTTGGTATCCAGCAGTCCATTTTGGAGTCAGTATATCAAAACTCAGGGAACAACAGAAACATAATGTATTTATTTATTTTCAGACTCCACCTCCTCCTTCAAGTGGAAGCAAGCTTTATGTATTCCAAAACACATTTAAATGATGAAGGCAAGTTTGCTCGCCAGCTGTTGTGCAAAGCCCTGACACATTAATGATACTTATTATAACATATCACAGTAATAGGAACCAGCATCACTGCCAGTGAGTGAATGGTCTTTTTATCTTCTTTACACATTAGTCAGAGATTTAGATTCAGATTTTTTTGTGGCATAGCAGATGTCTTCAAAACTGTATGTATTTCCATAGCACTAAGACCTGGTGCAAAGTAGCGTAGGGTAGCTCTGTTACAGCCTTTGATAATGTGTAATAGCCTTATTGCTGTTCCAACCAAGACTGAAGCCTGTTTGATCTTTTACCACTGCGCCTTCCTGACATGGAGTATCCAGCGTTTCCAAAGATGAAGAGGAGGCTGGGGGGGGAAACCTTCCTCCCACAGGTCAAGAGCTGTTCAGGATGCAATGCTAAGGTTCCTGCATGCCTCCCTTTAGGGATCAGCGTTCTCTTACTGAGGGCAGTGGAGGGAAAAGGGGGAATTGCTGGAAAAGGGACATCACTTTAGATCTGGAGCCCACTTAGTGAGTAGAAAGCTTCCAACTGAGCGCAAGAGACTGTAGAGCTGACTTAGGAGAAACAGGCAATGGGCCAAGCACAAGGAGCAGGAAGGAGTATGGAAAAGTGAAGGTGTGAAAAAAAAAGCAGATAACGATGGTGTTAATGTCTCAGCTCAGCTGTGGATCTGCATGCATGCCTGGACATCAGCACTTCTCTGACTGCAGTTCCAGTGCACTATATTGTACCTCCATACAACAACTGCTATAATACCTGCATTACTGGTGTTAACACTGGAGCTTCATAAGTTTTGGTCCGAGGGTAGCAGTCTGTTTTGTAGGCAGTCTGGGGCAGGGATGTCCCTCAGCCAGTGCACAGGGCATCTGTTCTTGTGGTGAATGAGAAGAGGTAGCCCACATTATGCAAGGGGTGCAGGTAGCACAGGGAGCTTGGAGTTTTATTGACAGCCCTTTGCTGTTTGCTTAGTACTTCAGAAGGGAATCCTGATTTGAAGAAATTCAGGTGAGTTAATACGAATGAGGTTCTGCAACACGAAGGGTACCTGAGTCAGAAAATCAATATTGCATTTCTGTGTAAGCAAATCTTAAGAGGGAGGCCGTATCCCTGTTTTTTTCTGGCATGTGAATACACCAGCCATTATGGTCCTAGGTTCTGTGGTGGGAGAAGGAGGGGAAATGTTGCCAAGCTAAAGCCACCAGAGTCAGAACTTTTTGTCTCTAACATGACAGCTATATCCTTCGGATGTATTGGAGGATTCCAGGCTGGTTCCATTCTGCTCTTTAGATTGTACTTTTGTCTACCTGTGCAGTGAGCCCAAGCTCTGTAGATGCCCTCCATACCCTTAGGCAGTGCTGAGAGATCTGTCACAGGGCTGTAAACCCACTTCCATAAATATGCCATTTCCTCAACCAACAGAACAGATAAAAGGGATTTAACATTTCCAAAAACTGCTTGGTGTTCCAAGCATGCTCTCCCCAGCCAAGCATCTGAGTTTCCTGATAACTTACCGCCCCACAGACGGGCCCAACTTTGATCAAAACAGTACCTCCTGTTCCATGAAGCTTTGAAGAAATCACTTCGGAGGCATCTTATACTTCCCTGTACAGGTCTAGACCTTGGCAGCTGCAACACTTACACTTTAAGCACTTAATTTCATTACTGAGCCTAGCCCAAGGCACTTCTGTTAAGACGGTGTTCTTTGCCGTGTAAGAATTGATCTGAGATCTACCTTCCTATCTTTGAGTAAATGTAATTGTGATTTAAAACCAATTGAGTTTAGCCAATTTAGCAGCATTAAAGCTCTTTGACGATGGAAGGTCCATTACGTTAACATCCCACAGCTGAAGCTCCCTTCTGGCTGTTTGTTGACCTATAAAGCCATGACATAAGTGCATCCCTGACATGAGGAGAATGGAGAGGCAGGTATGACACTTTTCCCCGAGGCAGCTACTGCTGCATCAATTATCTTATCTACATGAGAAGTGGCCTAGAGGCACCTAATCACTCCTTAATTTACTTAGAGCTGGCCAAAAACAGACCAGTCAGCACCTGCACTTGGCACTCTGTCCCCAAGTGTCCCCCATGCTGAGCACTGGAAGTCATTATCAGATGCACTAACAACCCCTTGCACAACAATGGATGGAATAATTGGGTTGCATCATCACTCCTACCACCTGGCATGGCTTTATAACCAAGAAACCCTGCTACAGAATACAATATTTGGAAAAAAAAATCTCACCTCCACCAAAAACACTGTCCCATAAAGGTTGGTAATATTACTTCTGGTCTTGAATTAAGCTGTAATCTATCTCATCATATGAACCGTGATGTGAGTGTGCAGATTATGTTACTAACCCAGATTGGAAAGGGGACTAGGAAGAGGGAGATTAAAATTCAAGGGGTGGTTAGAGCAAAGAGCCGTAGGAGAAAGTAAAGACATAGAGACACTCTCCCTCCTCCTTACACGCCCCTTTTCTAATTACATTTAGCTAATCCACTCAATTAACAGTGATGAATTTTATGATGAAAAGCATAAAGAACCCATTAAGTACAAAACAATATTGGCATAAGCCCTTTTCACCCCAGGAGCTGAATTAGATCAGGAGGACTACAGTAATTCCCTAATAAAGGGACCTGGAGATGGAATGACATGCTGGTGCTGAGGGCTCACTCCTCTCTTAAATCAAAGGTCAGACTGGGCCAGTAGTGTTTATCCCTCATTGCTACTTAATGACCATGTTGCATTGACATTTCCAGGAATTTTTATCCGCCTTTCCACAGGACTCCTCTACAAACCCCAAATCTGTTAAGCAGTTGCTCATTGCTCTTTAATTCACAGTCTCGCCAGAAAGTTTTAGCCAGAAACCACAAAAGAGACAAGTTTGGGGCGAAACGAGTGCCCATGAGCCCCACACGGGCTGCGGTGACGGGCTGCTCCCGATGCGCGCGCCGCGTTTCCGCCGTGGGCGCGCGGTGTCCCCGTGCCGCGCGCCGCCTCAGCGCGGCTCCTTGTGACGCTGTGTTACATAGGGCCATAATCTGCAGCCGCTTCCATCCTTCCCGATGCCGGCCGGGGTCTCTTAGCAACGGTTGTTAGGGGCAACGCCAGCATCCTGCATCTTTCCTCGGATTCAGTGGCAAGCAGGCTCCAGCATGTGCCGCAGAGGATACGGAGTCTCCCTTCCCCCTCCTGTAAATCCCAGTTGCTCACAGGCTGGTGCCACAGAATTATCAAAAAACACCCATTTAGCCCCTCCACACGGCTCCTCCAGCAGCCACGTGGATCTCACCTCTCACAGGGGGCCTATTAATTGTCCTGAAAAATCGCTGCCACGTTGTCCTCGCCCCAGCCTTCTTAGCATTCCCAGCACTGCCTTTGGAGCAGGCTGGGGACCTCTGCGGCACGGCACAAAGCCATCCCTCTGCCGTCCCCCGTGGAGACACGTCAGGGATGCGCGCCCAGAGCCGCCACGCACCGTGTCGGGCTGCAAAGCGCAGCCATGAGCTTCATGCAACGTTAATTTTTTCATTCCCACTGTATCCTGATGCCATCCCCTAATTTCTCCACTGCCCTTCTGCCGCAAGGAATTGCTGCAACTTGTCTGGTTTTGCAGGATGCTGTTTATTTTAGCGAGGACTCATTTGATCCATCTGTATCAGCACTGTTGAGATCTTTTAAGATCTTTGATGGGTCTTCTGGGTTATAGAAGGTTAAAAAAAATATCTGGTGAAACCCTCACTGAAAAAGTAATGGGGATCCTCTGCCAATCAAACCCAAGTGCATACGGAGCAGTACTGGCTTTAATGATGACATCTGTGATATGGGCTGAGAAGGGTATTGGGCTGCCTTGTTCTCTGGGGAATATATGAATATTTCATCTCAAATCAATTACTGAGTTGCTATTCCCACTGCTGTCCTTAAGGCTGTCAGCAAACTCACTCTAAAACCCTCCTTTTGAGGCAGTTGACATCTCAGCCTTAAAATAAAATTTTTATAAAACCCCTGTTGTATGAAATTTGGCATTAAAAGGGCTTACCCTGGAATCACATTGCAGTGTTTTGATAAATTAAAAATTTTTCTTCTTAAAAAAAATCCCAGCGATTTTCACATACCTTTTTTCTCATTTGCATTTAAATTACTTCATTAGGTGGCATGCCATTTTTCCCGCTTTCTATTTGTCTTCCAGGAACAATTTATCCCCTCTCTCTTTTAAGCTGGCAAAATTTGCAAGTTAAGCCTGAGCCTCATGTTGGAGTGATATTACGATTCCACCCAAAAAGAGCAAGACATGTCAAAGTTACAGGTGACACTCTTTTCATTGCAAGCAGTTGCACAGCTGTCAGATCAGTACAGGAGATGAAATATTATTTGCCATAATACTTTGGCATCGCTGGCTGATTTATGGATCTTATGTCAGAGTTAGATTTGAATTTTCTTGTTTATGCTACAACTGAATCACACCTGTCTTGTTGCTCCCTCCCATGAGAGCTGGCCAGGTATTTTAAGATTATACAACATTTACTGGTTAAGGTGTTATTCTCTATACTTAAAATTAGCAACCTCAGTTGATTCAAGGCCCTTCTGTGTTTACCAATCTAGAAATTCTGATCAGACCTTCAGCATACAACAGCAAACCCCAAATCATCTCTTCACAACTTTCACATGCTTCCAGATGAGGAACCTTGCCAACTAGTGCTACAGCTCCATAACATAGATGTTACAAAGTAGGTCTGAGCCAATCATTCGATCCCTCCTCCGACTTGATGGAAAGGATGAGATCCAGTAACTCACCCTTTGCATTTGGAAAATGAGAAAATCCTCGTTTTCTCCCAATGTTTTTTGTACCTTTAAGAACGTCAGCTCTTTTAGGAGGCTGCTATGGCTTGGGTGAGGTTGTACAGCACCTCGTGTGACACAGACTTCTCCTGGAAAGGATTTCTGCATGCCATGAGGACAGACCCTTTGGCCCTCATGGTAGCACAGACCTCTTGCAAAGGAGGTGAGGAATTAGCTGAGGAAAAAACAAAACCAAAAACCACCTTGCTTCTGCAGGAAACTTCTGACCCATGAAAACTTCAAAGTATTGAGGTGATGATAATAGTAGAATCAGCTTTTTAACCCTTTTTTCCTGCTCCTGAACATTATGATCAGCTGGAGACACTGACGTCACTTCTGGGAGAATGAAGTTACTTGGTTATTTCTAAGTTGCTCACAGATTTGTTCATCTCTCTAAATGCAAAGCCCTTGGAGTCCTGGGGAAAGAACGGAATGGGAAGGAGGAGATAAACGACAAGAAAAGAGAGAGGAGGAACAAAACCAAAAATATGTAGGAGGAAGAAAGACTATAGTTCATTAAAAAAATTCACTTACCAGCACGATGATATGGTGGAAAACAGTTATATTAAAAGCAGAAAGATCCCAGGGCTGAATGAGTCATTTAACAGCTTTGCAAGGAGACCCCCTGGCTCAGCTACTCTACCTCAAAGCACCCATCTGCAGAACGTGTGCCAAGATGCCTGCAGGATTATGGATTTTTTAAGTTTTGGGGAGAATTAAACACCCATGCAGTAAAATGAAGCTTGAATAAGACTGTAGGGATGCAGTTTTCTGCAGCTGCTAGGTATGAATAGGTCTGAGAAGCCAGTAGTTAGGAAAGCATTACATTTACTGATATCCTCAGAGCTAACAGGAACAACTTGGTACTTCTGAGTGGGGGCTCTTTCTGTATACCGATATATGCTCGCAGATGTATTTGACTTCTTGCATTTTACATGAAAAAAACAGCTTTCAGGAAAATGCTAGGTGTAGGTTTGCATTAGCAGTAGAACAGATACCATTTCTTTTGTGACTGGAACTAATGCAATCTACAAGAAAATCAATGCAGGTTCACAAGGAAATAACCAGACAGTTCAGAGAGCACGCTGCAGTCGAACAGAGACACGGTCTGCTAACACTGAAAAATGCTCAACAGCTACGCTTGTACTCCTGCTTCCTTCACATTACAGCCAAGCCTACCACACTATCAGGAGTGCATCACAGAAGCTTCCAAACATACCAATCTTGCACTCATGTTCACTGTTTGCTCTGATGTTTGCATTATGAAGACTGATCTGCTGACTCAGTGCTGGATGCAGGAGTAGCATTCTCCTTAGGTTCACTCAGATTACGAACATTAAAAAAAATGCTGGCAGGTTACAGGCTAATTATTCTAAGATTTTTTTTTCCTTACAAAGGTACTGGCTCTACATCTCAATTCCAAGACACATTAAAGCATCTCTTCTAATCCGTAAATCCAAACTTCTTTTAGGCAAGTTAGTGTGTGACTACTAAAGCTTATTTTCATGCTCATTTGAAATCAGTGGTGGTTTTCTTCAGCTTCAAAAAGCTCTAAAGCAATCACCTTATGATGCCTAGTCTTTACAGAAAAAGGAAAAGCAACTGTTCTTAAATCAGCAGAGAGATGCTGGTAGGAATGCATAAGTCCCAAACCATGGAATTACTGTTCCCTCCTGTCCAGGGCTAGAGGCACTCGGAGAGGTTCCTTTGGTAGTGATTGCTCCTAGTAAAAGACTAATCCCTATCTCCTACCCCAGCTCTGTTGCTGCTCTCACTCTGTTGCCTGGGCTTTATTAATAGTGAGGGTGAGGGCAAGAAATCCTTGAGAAAGCTGTAAGGTGTGGGAGGAGAGGATAACTTTTCTTGGAGTTGAAGGGAAAAGGAGACATGTTGAGACTGGAGAAAGCAGGGAGAGCTAGGATTAGCTGAGGAGCTGGAGAAGGATGGCTATTCAGACAGATTATCAGAAAGGACTCAAAGAGGGAAGACTCTGAGATCTGATATGATGTTTAGTGAGGGAAAATAGGAATGAAGGTCAGTGGGACAGAGGAGCAGGGCTAGGAGCATGTAGCAGCTGGGCAGGGAGACAGCAGAGGAAGACTGCTTAAACTAATGACTCTGGATGAACACCAAAGCTCGAAGCATTTCCTAGCTTCCAAGTGCGTGACAGCACTGCTTAATATTGCTCTTTTAATTTTTTCTTAATTACTATATTAAAAGCCAAAGAACAAGAGAGTGTCTTGAGGCAACAACAAAATCTCTTGCATGAATCTCCCAGGATTTGTTGCAGGAAGCTGTAGTTAATACTATGATTAGTGACATGCAATGACGGGTCAACAACGGGGCACAATCAGAGCATGTTGGGGACTGTGCAGAAGGCTTGCTGCCACGTGCCACCACAGTAGACTTGGTATCTAGGGCAGCTAATGGCAGCAGGTCATCAGCAGGCTACTGGAGATGTGCGGATATATGGACTCAACCCCAAGCCTGTTGGCTCACAGAGACAAAACTGCAGTAACATGGACTGTCCCAAAGGGATAACAGGTCACGTCCTCTCTGCAGTACGCCACCAAACACTTACATTCCCGCAGCACGTAGAGCTTGATGTGAGTGAATTTCTTTTGCTTGGAAACACACAATAAGGGAAGTCTCTTCAATTGTGTAAGTGCAGAAATATTTGCTGACTGTGATTTTGCAAGATACAGTAGAGAACAGTAACACAGAAAGCCAAACCCCCATACCTCTGCCCACGAAATGCCTGCCAGAGAAGCCTTATATCTAAGAGCAGAACATGACAGACTAATCAATTCCTCTTTGCAGTTACCAGAACTACAGTGAAGATGCAGCTGACATTGAACATAGTAATAGCACACTAAAATGAAAATTGGTATTTTTTTTTCCCAATTGGAACAGCACTTGAGTAAGCAGTTTGTAAGGTAGAATAAGACAAGAACTGGATTTAAAAATGCCTGGGAGGCAAAGTCCTGTGATTCGTTTTTCATTGAGTTATTTTTCTCTGTTTTTCTCTGAAAACTGAGTCATTTTCCTGATGGAAGTCCTGATTGTCCGCAGGAACAGAAATTCTGGAGAAGCATCTATCTGAGTCCCGCTGGGCATCCCTGATCACACAGACACACAGTTTATAAATATGGTTCTCATGCTTCCACCTGCACGTTTACACCATGGCACAAATGAACAGTCTGAGCACAGACACCTTCAAAATTCTTCCTGGCTTTGGGAACAAGCCATGAGCATAGACAGAGTGACATATCAAGGGCATGCTAGCACCTGAAACAGAGCTTGAAAACTAGACGCAGATTATTCTGTATTAACTAAACATTACAGATTTTACTCCATGGGGTAGAGTTTGATTTGCATCCCAAACCCAGGATAAATTTGCACTCACAGAATTACCTGAGGTAACTTTAGACTAGCTAGAGATAAAACAGCATATCAGCAAGGCCAGTTGCATGAATATCTACCTACGCTCTGCACAAGTCTTCACCAGGAGGCATTTATGGCTCCTGCTAAGCTGCGAGATCCCGCAGTTTTATTAATATCAGAACAAAACTCGTTAGTATCAACCTAGCCAAGAGGTGCACTTGACCTATAGTCTTATCTTTCACAGCATAGAGGTTATGATCTCAACCAGAAACACTTGATTTTACATAATATAAAAAATGAACTGTTTCTGGTTCTGATCCAAAGGGAAGAGATGCAAATGCACTAAAGCAAATTTGAAATTCCAGTTTAATTGAGAGACAGAAGTGGGAGTAAGAAGATATAGGTGCCTTCTAGCAGCTACAGCTTCAGCAACAATATTTTAAGTAAATTCACTTCAAATGCTGAAATTGCAGACTGAAAATGGCAGCAGCTATTGATCTGGGTTTAAACCGAAAACTGAGAATTTTTGTATCTGAGGAAAGAAGTGCAAATTTTTGCTCTCGCATGCAATTTCTCTGCCAACCTCGTGCCAGATTTATACCTGCACAAAATCTGCCATGAAACCCTCCTGACCATCTGACCTTCAGTGAAGGTGCTGTGGACATGCATACCATGCCAGGCACACTATGCCCCACTCTTGGGGTCTAGCTGGTTCCTCACTGTGGCAGTAATAAACACAACTAACTGACGCTATAAAAAGCAGTTTCATTCTAAACAGTGGCCTCACAAAAAGGAAAAGGAAGTAGAATATGCCCAAGAGTGGGCTCCACTGTGACACTTTTTCCCACTGCTTTATTTTATACATTCAGATGCTGAATACCGATGGCTTATAAAAGGAGCAAGGGTTGTGCACCCAGAGGTGCTGCAAGTGCTTGGTGTCTCCAGGAGGGATGGAGCCGAAGAGTTGTAACCACTGGCAAAAACTTAATGGTTCTCTTATGCAGCAAAGCAATCAGGGTCCTCTGGCAAAGGAGCTAAATGTCACCCTTGCAACACCAGGAGACCCCTGAGCTCTGCTGAGATGCAGAGGGCAGCATGGAGATTAGTCCAGAATTTATTTAATCTAAAATTCAGCTTTTTAGTGGTTTTCGGTGCTGTGCCTCAGAGCACATAATGTCATGAACATTCATTGAAGAAGAACTGCATGGAGAATATAATCCTAATATTTTCCCTTTTTTGGGGTAGACTTTTAATCACTGGCAGAATATGATTTACCTCTTCAAGAATCTTGAAGAATTTACTTAACATAAATCATTTTATTCAAGAGCTTTTTGATTTAGTAGAAGATGCTGCAAGCATATCCAGGGCTGAAAGCTGAGGTTTGCAGTATTCAAATGTCAAATTAGATGCATATTTTTAACAACAAGAGCAATTAATTATTGGAACAATTTACTTAAGGATGCAATGGCTTCTCCATTTCTGCACACTTCAAAAAATACCAGATTTTTCTGAAGGACTGGATGATTTACTGTCCCATGCTTGAAGTAAAGATAGGAACTACTAGCCAACTGGTATGATTTGTGTTGTGCTATGCCCTAAGAATCTTTTTACTAAAAACGTGATTTTCTCCATGCTTTTTGCAGTTTTTATGTCCTCATTTGCCAAACCCTCTATTCTATTTCCTTAATTTTGCAAACAAAGTTGCTTTTTTCATGTCTTAAATTAAAGGGTAGCTTGAATAGATGCTTCATACAAAATATTCACAGCTGCATAAACCAACTCACAAAGGAGATTAGGTGTTTATTAGCAGGAAAGCATAAGCTGTAAGAGCATGCTTTGTGCCTTCATCACTTTGTGCTTTTGTTGTAAAACATTAAGGATGTCCTAAGATATGAGGCAATTAGGCAGATAGTGGATTACAGACAAAAAAAAAATTCCACATACTCCCTCCTCTGTGGACAGGTTATAACATACTGTTTACTTCTTTGCCTTCTGCAAGGCTGCCCTTCTCTGATAAAGAAACTACAAAAATATTTAAATATTTATTTTAAAAATATTTTTTAAAAAATAGTTAAACGTTTATTCTCTGAAAACCTGTGAAAATCAAGCAAAGGGCTACGGTTGGAGTTGAAGATGCACAGAAAGCAAACAAAATCTGAAACAGAAGCCTGCCCTTAGCGTGCGTTCGTCCTGTCAAGCTGCAAGCAGCAGCAATAGCCCCTCGTGCTACTCAGGTTCATCTAGGTTCACCACGCACGCTCCGTTGATAGCTGCCAAACGGGTGCCCGCATCCTTGGGTATGCTGGGCCACGGAATTTGAAGCTGAGCTCCTGCATCACAGCCTGGTGTGTTGCTCTGTACCGTCCCATATAGCATCTGCATCCCACGAGGGGCAACCATGGTCTTGCTTCTGCAAAATCCTACCCCAAATCTGGCATTAACTCTCTAAGGACTGTGTGGAGATATGAACCTATGGCAAAGCACTGTCATTCTGTTAATCCCCTTCCTCCCTTTTTCTGTCTCACTCTTCCTCTGGCAGTCCTGAAGGCGATATTTTAGGGACATGTGCTGTCACTGTAAAACCCCTACGTCTCTGCATTAGGTACTTCCAGCCTCCATAAAAGTAGAGCAGACCCCTGCCAAGTGGATTATGTTGTCAAGGCAACGTTTTCCCTGAAAAACTGGACAACAAGAGAGACCTTATCATTTAGGGTGATTATGTGATTTGCTGTCATTACTTCTGCATTACAACACTTAAGATATCAAGTATCTATGTCCCGAGGCAAGTTTTAATTGCTTATCGTGGTGTTTCCCATGGCTCCCACCCCTGTAGCAGGGCAACTGTGATGTGCCCCTAGAGGGGCATGCAGGATTCTTTCAGATTCTGGGTTTAGTTGCTCTGAACTCCAGAAACAAGTATAGCTAAGCTAGAAATAGAACAGAACTGAATAAATATATATATACATATACACATATATACATATAGAGCTCTATGGTTCAATCAATGGGTGTATGGCGCAGCAACTGCTCTCACCCCTCACGGATCCTTCTTCTGGTCTCATGTTCCCTGGTTTCTCCTCACCATGCTGTTGACATCAGGCGCATTCCCACTGATGGGTAGGTCCTCAGGCCCACAGGCAGCTGACCGTGGGTCCAAGCCCACATCAAACACACGCCACTTACTCTCTTTTATACCCAGTGAGAACGATGCTGGCCCAACGTTACCCAAAAGCTGCATGGCTCTAGTGCACACCAGTGTGTATTATCAGCAGGTGACCTGCTGCTCAGCCCACAGCACCCATTAACAAAGTGTCCATCAGCATGTCCTTCTGTGCTGGCTCTGGACCTGGTGCATCCAGGGTTTGCTAAACCTTGGGGAGCACCTCAGAGCAAACCCTTCTTTGATGGCTGTACTTTAAGCTTTCCTTATTTCTTCCATCCATCTATTCCTGCTATAGAGACCACAGTGGCTGTGGGCCGTGAGAGAAGCAGGAAGGGCAACGGGGGATGTGCCCCCTTGTCTATCCCAGCAAAAATCCTTCAGATACCATGTAGGGCTGTTAGACCAGTCTGGAGGCAAAAAGACCTCAAGAAGGATCAAAGTCTATATGTCTACACAAGAATTGGCAGCTTTGTAAGAACATATACAGACAATTCTGATCACATGAACTCATATATTTAAAAGTTTATTTATTAACTCAGATATTTAAGACAGTTCCAGCTAATCAACATAGCGCAGGTTCATTGGTTAAAACCTTCCTTTCTATTTCCCCTGAAGTTATGTCAAGATCAAGTGGATTCCAAGTGTGGCTATGGCGGAGAATTTCAATGAAGACTTTTAAATTAATTGTATGCTAGTTTCATAAGGAATGGCTTAGCATCTCAAATGAGCTGCACCCTGAGCTTCCTTGCATCTACAGAGGAATGGGGAAATGTTCTTTCCTTTGGGGATCCGTATACTCTCATGTGGCCACGATAGAAATGAGCTTTATCTTCCAGCTAGATCCTGAAGAGCAATGAAGGCAACATCCCTAATTGCTCGAGAACATCTTGAGACAAATGATAAGACCTTCAATATAAATAATAACTTGCATTTCCAGCCTCTACAGGGTCCTCCTGAGGACAAGGACCTTCAGGCAGTCTCACCAAGTCTCCACCCAAAAGCCTTCCAGAATGCCACCTTTGTCCATCCAAAGACCTCAAAGTGCCCTGGAACAGTAACTTAGTCTCATGAAAATTATTTTTGAATGATAATTTGGCCCCTTATAAAAAGGTTTTAAAAAGTATTGGCAAAAAAAGGAAAATTTCAAAATATTCTCGTCAAAATAATCTCTTTTATGTATAATTTCCTATTTGTATTCCTTGATATATAGAAATGCAAATCTACTTGCTAAACTTTTAGTGTGTTCTCACATACACAGAAGAGAGTCTGTTGTTCTGCTGTGTGCCTTCTTCAGCACCTTCCCATGCTTGTCATTTGGGAGCATTAAAAATATATATAAACACAGAGTGACCTCTTCTTCCCAATTTATTATACCAGATGCAGTAAACCAGCGTGGTTTTAATAGCTGCATAGTGTTTTTGTCCTTTTTATTCTCTCGTTCTCTTCAGGGTAACTGAGAAGTAAAGCCAGTGAAGACACAGGGCTAAGACAGATGCCAATTTTGGTCCTCGTTTATATCAGGGTGACCCCACACTTCAAAAATTTGTCTATTTCATTGCAGCATCCAGGAGCATCTGGCTTGGATCAGCTACCATGCTGTTAAGACACTCTATGAGTATTTTTGTAAGTGCTTCCACACTTCAAGGATTTACAGCCAGAGAAACTATGAGGGCAGGCAGACAGACCACAGGAAATGAGAGGAAGAAGATAAACCATATTCCAGCAGTGCACTTTGCAAGGACGCCAGCTGTCCCATGTCAACACAAGGCACAAGCACTTTCTGCTTCCCCATGCATGGAGGATTCTGATGGGTCAAGACCCCAAGAGTGAGAGGACAGCAAACTACAAAGTCCATACGCCACTTCTCTTTCAGATACAACCACTTATTCCAAACAAAATGAACTGCTGCGATTTTTGGCCAGCAAACTTAGGGATTTTGATATGTCAGCCTGAGAGCCATGGCAGCCTTGGTTTCTGTTCAGAAAAGGCAGTGATATTGCTCCTGGTGAGTCATACTTCCACCAAGACTTGGAAGCCAGCAGGAGATGGTGCATATGGTAGGCTGTATGCAAATACTCCACCACTCTCTGGGCAGCTGAAGTGACACACAATGAAAATCACTGTGCTAAAATCCTAATATTAATTATCACATGTGGAAGACAATCACAGCTGAAGCATTTGCTTGGCTCACACATGTGGTTGTGCTGTTTATTCTGCATGGGGTGAAATCTCAGCTACGGAGACGGATTTTCACTTCCCAAGGCCTCGCCAATCCAGAATTGCTCATTGCTCTCCTCATCAATATCTGCCTTTGTCATTTACTGCACACAGGATCACTGTCAGCTTCGTTTTCTCTGCTTTTACATCCAGGCAACTGGGGAAACCACTTCAGTATAAAATGTAACCGTGTAAAGACAGAATAGGAAGACCAGCAATCTAAGACCAGGCTTTGAAGAGGCTTCACCTTGGGCACCTTTCAGCTGTACTCCAGGCTGACCTGGCCTTTCTTTTTCACTCCTGTCAAATTATCCCACACGAATTCTGAACAGGTTGTGACTGCCTTTATGCAAACTAATAAGGAAGATTTCAGGCTCTATAACAGAGCAATCTGGCAGCAGGGGCAGACCAGGTTTCTCTGACAGATGAAAATATTTACATGAGATAGCAAACATGTCACAGGGTCAAGCAGCAGAGCAGCTGCAAAACCAGCATAAAGACACATAAATGTTCTCTTTGGCTCCAGGTTCACATAATTGATTGAATCAGCAGATAATCAGTTACACTAAACACCCACTAAATCTTCTCTTTGTCAGCAAGGATGCAGCATCCTATGGGGAGAGGCATTTAAGGATGAAATAAAGCCATTTCCCATAGTTATCTGTAAATGCAAGGGTGGTTATTTAAAGTACGCAGTATACACATTTGACATAGAGACCATGTGGGCTATGGCACAAACCACCATATTCAAAACTAGATTTTCTTCTATATTTTCATGGAATAAATAAAGAAAAACTCTGTACAATGACAACAATCTATAAAGGGATGTAGCCAGTCCAGACACCTGAGCTAAGCTGGCTGCCTGGGCTCCTCATTCTGTTAATGAAAACAGGTGTGTTTAGGTCATGAGCCATTTCATCCTATTTAAGCTAAATTAGCAAGAGATGAGTCAAGTCCTCAAAACATCTGTTTCTTTCCTCTGATAATACAAGGTGTTAAGACAAATAGCTCACGTAAATATATATTGTAAAAATTCTATTGAATCAGATGATTTCCCTGCTCAACATTCAGATTAGTCTTTCTAAGCAGTGATAATAAAAGTCCAATGAGAAGATTTGCTTAAAATACTGAAGCATTGTAGAAATCAATTCTTCTCCTTGACTTATTTCCAAAGTTTTATTCCACCTGTTTGTCCAAGTTCATGTTTTTTTTTCTAGCCCACCTTACTGCTGGAAACCATCACCCACGGATTTATCTGGTAGGCCTTCATCCTGGCTTATATCTCTAGAGAACTGTCAATAGCGACATTTGTTGATTTGTTCAGAAAACTTCATTTTTATTGTTGTTTCTCTGTCTTGACAGCTTCAGACAGCTTGGGATGGTATTAGTAAGATCCTCCTAAGGCACACACCACCTTTTCAGAGATGCTTCATGACATTCAGCATCCCTGCAAGATGCAACAAATACATTTATACTATATGAAATTTATTAGTTAATCTAGGCTTACTATAACACTGATTAATTTGGGCTGGTAGATAAAAGATGCTGCAAGCACCCAATTTGAGCAGCTTCACTCTGAAGCCCTTTGGGAGATATCACAAGAAGGTGTTGTGTCAAACTCTACCTGATCCAGACCTTTGCTGCATTCTCAGGAAAGCAAAGAGACTATATTTATTATAGCTCTAGGGCATGGTTAAATCTTCATTTTCATCTTCATTGCCTGAATCTTATTAATACAAAGTCATTGCTCTGCCCAAATTATAAAAATGGAACACAAAAAAATATCCTTCAAAATGAGCTGGCTTCTGTGTATTGGTGGGAGAGAATGTGGAGCTTTTTTTGGCAGGAAAATATGCTGTAATCAGACTTTGCTTACAGATCAAGGAAATTACATCCACACAATGCCATGCAGTTGTACCCAGAAGCCTTTTTCATACTCATATCAGCCTTCAATCCTCTTGAAAATGTGTTTGGCTCCTTGCATTGAAGTGACGTGTCTTTCTTTTAGAAGACAATATCTACGTTGAGCAGCAACAGAGGAGAGCTTGGATAGAAGGAAAAGGCAAGACTCCCAGTTTACAAGTCTATAGAGAACATGAAGCCTACAGATTGCTTTTGAACTCACATCTAGGCCTCAGCCACCCTTTGCATTGCTTGCAAAATCCAATATAGCAAGAAAAATATCTCCTATCAGCTGAGAACATTTTAGGAATGCTGGGAGGAATCTACATTACATTTGAGGATTTGAGGATGCCTTTGCAGGATGCTATTCCCCTTTAACATACAACATTAATCAGGAAATTTGTTCCTTGGAGGGCTATGGAATAACAGGAAACCCAAGCTGTGCAGTGTCTTTACAGAGCAACAGTAAGAGAAAAGCAGAGGCCAAATGAGGCTGTCCCACTGCTTCTTCTCTTTACTAGCTAATAATTTGAATGTCTCTACCAGGAAAAATAGTGTAAGAAGTCAAAATGTTAAAAAAAAACTGAAACCCCACAGTTTTAATGTATGGCTCAACATAACCCATAAGAAGGGAGCTCATTTCAAACACATAAATAGGCAAATGAAAGGAAAACAGAAAAAAAATCTGTCTGTGAAATAAGCTTTACATCTGTAGCAGGTGTAAATCACCAGTGAATACAGTGGAATTGCACCGATTTGGTCCCATACATTAGCTTTAAAGAATTTATCTGCACCAAAGGCATAGTATCCCCCACCTGAAGAAGTGACAAGAGGCATCAAGCACCTCACTGTCCTGCTCATCTGGATCAGTTATTTTTTATATTTGTAGCAGGTGGAAGGCACAGCTGAGATCTGTGTGCACAGGATACTCATGGGGCCTAGGCAACTCTTTCTCCCACGGGCTTATAATATAAACAGAAAAAAAAAGATCAATTAGTATTAACAAAAGCTGAGAAAAAAAAAAAAGAAATAGCTGAAGTGAAATTGATTATGACCACATGCAGAGTCAGAGATGGGAATTCTTACAAGTCCCATCTCAGCATCCTGAGCACAAAACCATCCTCTTGCCAGAAGGATTCTCAGGTAACACATCAATGATTTTGTATCATTGTCCAAAAGCTCAATTGTGCATCCAGTGACAAACCACAGATATGCAGAGAGATGTACAGTTGTAGGAAATCTACAGTGAATCTAGGTCTACATTTCATCAGAGGTTAACAGACGATAGGCAGAAAAAGCTTATCCTGTTGGAACAAGAAAGAAAAGCCCTGTAATTTAGTCCGAGTCCTGTGGAAAAATCTGAAATCAGAGCAGTAAGAGGTTTTGGGTACCAAATTTAGGCTCTGGATCTCTGCAGCGTAAGATTTGCTTGACCACCTGGAAAGTCAAACCCAGGGTGTCTTTTTCCAGTAGACCTTCTAAGATTTTCAAGCTCTACAGCACTCCTTTGAAGGAGGGTAAATTGTTAACTGCCCCATATACAAAACCAAGGATTAGAGAGGAAGAAAAATACAAATGTAGTGTACAGTGTCCCTACTATTTTAAGTAGAGAAATCATTATTTAGCCTCATACATCCTGGTTGCTCTGAAAAGAGGAAGTAACAACAAGAAAATGAGAGAGGAAAGGTGAGATGCAACCCAGACGAATCAGAAAATGGTTTGTATAGTGATTACTTGGTGAAAGCACATTCAGTTTAACGAAATCAGTTGCTACTCCTTCCCCTAAAGACTTTTGAATGTATAAAAACACTGAACTAGTTCAATGGCACCGATTTAGGTCAAAGTATACAAACCCTCAAATGTGTATCCACTTAGATCATATAAAGATGCTTTTTCCCAAATATGAGAATTTTAAAAGGAGAGTAAGTAACTTGCTGTATAGCTGTATTCACTCTCAAAGTTATCTTGGTACCAAGACTTTTTTCTTCCTTTCCCTCACAAAAGGAAAAAACATCTAAACCTAGATAGTTAGAAAAAACTTAAAACAGTTAGACCATTACTAAATATAGAATTTTCTTTTAATTCTTGAGATGTCAATTCTGACATTGTTAATAGGTACACTTTTAAACTATGGTGGTTCAGAGGAGAATATATATTGTATTTAGTAGTCCCAAAGGGAAGCTTATAATTCCTGACAAATGGATTGTGCTGTGGCAGTAGCCACATTAACCATCCAAACTACATCCACTTACAGATGGAAGTGGGATCCTTCATTTTACTGCAGTAATTTAGAAAAGATTTTAAGAGCTCTTTTCAGGATGCAGGATACACCTTGCATTGCAGTTGTAGCAGTTAACCATCCCACACTGTAAAGCAGTCTTATCCTCTAGCTTTGTTTTATAGCTCTCACTCATGTAAGAGAGTTTCCTGTCAGCTGATGGAGGCTATTTGCAGAAAATAAGAATGATCCATGTGTGAATAGCAGCTGAATGAGGCCCCAGCACATTTACAGGAGAAGATTAGTGCTTAATGTGCACAACTCTATCTTTGAGGCTTGGGAAAAAGAGTAAATAATGTATCCCTGAACCAAAATCTTATTTTCAGCCCAAGAATCGCTAAACTGTTTCATAAGACTCTCTAGGATTATAACAAGTATGGTTCAGAATACATCCCAGGGACTCTTCCTTACAAATAAATAGGCCAGATGAACATGCTGTGCCACACTCCAGTTCATAAAGAGAACCAGAGGGCAGACTGTAAACAGAAGGAAATTGCAAGAAGGCCAATAAAAGGCAATTCTGATCTCATACCATCAGCTGGACTAGGCAATGGGGATAAATAAAGTCACAGACTTCTATATTTATGAATCCTTATTGTTGCTAAGCTCTCCTCAGAACAAAAATGACTTTGGAAGGGAGGCAGTTGTGCTCCTTTCAAAAGGCAATGTTTAAGAAAGGAGAACCATATGGTTTTGAGTTGGCTCAATTGTGGCAGCCAGGAAACTAATCCGCAGATTTATTAGAGCTGGCATATGTAACGGAGTAGCAATGCTCCTTTCATTTGCTGCCAAGAAACCCTCCGTAGTGTAGAGCTTTACCTTGAACAGAGATTGCTTAGTGGGCATATGGGTCTTATTTCTGCAAATGGGAGTGGAAGAGAGTCAATTTGCAAATCAAATTGGAGCTCTCTTCCTCCTGCTGCTCCAATTTACTATGCAGACTTTATTTGTAGTAGAAGAAGCCTGGATTTCTGCCTCTTTTCCTCTAGTGAACTTGTTTTCTTGATTTGGGACCCTTAAATTAGAAGAACATGAGGACAAGGAGAAACCAATTACATCATTGTCATTGACCAGATAAAAGTTACTGTAGTAAGTACTTTACCTAATGCTGTGGACAACTGCTAGAAGGCTCCTGGCTATTATAATTTAGCATCCCAGACACCCTGATTTTACTTGAAAAGGTCATACAAAAATGCAGAATGGCAGATCAGAGTCAGGAATCTACCTAAGTTATCTAATCATTTGTTAGAGTGATGTTTTTTTGCGGGGAGGAGAGGGTGCGGTATTAAAGTGCAATAAGAAATTCTCAAGTTTCCTTTGGACATATTCAAAGAAGGATTTCCAGAGTTCCCTGGGGCTTGCTCAGAAAGACGAATCAAAGGCTTGACTTCTGAAGAGAGACAAAGTGGCAGGGGATGATGGACAGATGAACTGCAACCCCTCACAAGTGCAAATGCAAACACGGTTAGGATTTGGAATCAGCCCAGCTCACCCAGGAAACATGCAGTGCCACATCTGAGGTCTGCAGCAGGGCACTGGGAATTTCAGGGAGAGATATGCCAGAGCAGTGTTAAATCTATTTTAAAGATTTACTATAAGCAAAAACTAGAGACAACCTAAAATTTACATAATTTATCTAGGAAGTTAGTCATAAAAACCTCATCCACTTATTTTACAGTAGATACAGCACTATTTTATTTTTTCAGCAAGCAGATCAATGGCTCATCCTACTGCAGTCCTACTATCTTCACTATGCTCAGCACCAGATATGTCCAAGAAAGGCAGGAATGGCCACATGAAGACAGTTCTGTAACATGCATCTGACCAACACATCTTCATGGCCAGTTTCTAAGAATACATGTTTAAAAACATCAGTGTATCTTGTTATAGCAGTAACTTTTGAATACAAGACTCCATCTGCCCTTAATGCTAATGAGCAGCAGTCTGCAATGAATTAGGGGAGTAAATCATCATGCTTTTAAAGGTTAACATTTGCCGTCTCCCTTTGCTAGATGATTCCTCCAGCAAACTAAGCATTACACCGAGCACAAAAATATTATTGAAGATGTGAAGCTGTCTCCTGAAGTCTGTGCAAAATGTGAAGACAGATCTCAAATCAATGCAGTATAAATTCAGTGCTGTCAGTTCAGTGCAAAGGCAGCCTAAACTGCAGGGACTCCCACACGTCACCAGCCGTGCTGTAACCTTATTTTCATACATCCCTCCTGAAATAGGTCAGAAAATGGTTCTCTTCGGATGGCAGCTCTGATATCCAAAATTCCCTTCCTTTATTACTTGATACATATAAAAGAACAGAAATAGATTATCAGAAGCAAAAACAAGGGAGTGAAAATATTCAGGAGGTGCTTGAATCTAGAGGGGTCCATGGTTCAAGCAGGTGTAACCGGGTGCTTCACTTTTTACCTGCCAGAGCTATGCCGTGCAATCTGCATAACAATTTGGAAACAGTCATGAACAAATATTCTGGTTTTTCCTTGCAAGGTATTAGGTGTGCAGCACCAAAGGGCGAGACCAAATCCTTCAGCCAGCATTAGCACAGAGCTAAGAAGGAGCTGTTGGGCTGCAAGAGCACAGCAGGGGCTGCCTGCAGAGATGGCAGAGTGCATTCCTGATCCAGCAGCATGGCTCAGTATTGGGTGGTCCGAACACCGGAGATCCATGGCGCAGACCTGAACGTAAGGAGAAACTTCTTGACTGTGAGGGTGAGTGAGCCCTGGCACAGAGTTGCCAAGAAAAGCTGTGAGCCTCTGTCACTGGAGATACTCAAAAGCTCTCTGGATAGGGTCCTGAGCAACGTGTTGGAGCAGGGGTGCTGAACTAGTTTATCTCCAGAGGTCCCTTCCAACACCAACTATTCTGTGATTGTGCAGGCATGGGCTACAGTGCCTTCAACCTTTTCCCTTGCTGGGAACCACCTTCAGGGTTGGTACCTCAGCAGATACCTATTCTGCAAAAAGCTGCGGGAAAGAGGAGAGAGGCATTTTTACACCCGGAGTCTCTGTTTGAACTGGCCATTGGTGCAGCTGTTGGTATTTTTCCTTCTGACTACTGGAAGAGGAAATAATGCATGTATAAGCACATACAGACAATGAAAAATTAATTATATGGAAATAATTCTGCATTTTACAACCTTAACTTATCGCTTTGGTACAGTTGGCAATAAAAATACTTCATTTTTAAATAAGTATCTACACACACACATATATTAGTCTATATATTTGCGTCACTGAACTCAAGTGCCATAAGGGAAGATTTCAATCATCTGCCTCATGAAATTAATGTGTCTTTGATCATAGAAATGATTTTATTTCAAGAGATGATTTTTTGAAAGCAAGTATCTATAACACTCATCAGCAACATATGTCTGAATTTGTCTGCAATTTCAGCTCTGAACGTTAGGAATGCCAAACAACACAAAAACACCCCAGGTATCTGTCAAAATAATTCTGCCTGCTATGCAGAAAAAGGGAATCAGGAGATAGTGAATTATATCTGTATCACAAGGCTGAAGCAGCACGTGTGGTAACAGTGGCTCAGCAGTAACCTAATACTGTGTCCTCATCTGAAAGATGGTGAACAAAACCAGCCTGATAAATTTATGAGAAAGGGGCATCTATTCACCAGTGGAAGAAGAGACAGACAGTGCTATACGTGCCTTGAAATTTCTTTAAGGATGATGTCAACAGGCAAGAAACCATCACGCTGCCAGGCCTCCCTTAATAGGCCTTCACTCTCCAAAATGATGAATTAAGTCATTTAGAATTAAAAATATGATTCTACCAAAATAAGATCAAGACGTGATGACAGAAACAGATTGCCTTATTTATGCTCGTGATGGGGATCTTATTCCTTTTGCTACTGAATATTCTCCTTTAAAGAAGTGACCATTCTGTGTTGGGGACTCTAGAGGTATTACACGAGAGCGCTGCTTTGCACTAGGTATCGCATTATCATAACATTATTCTAGCATATATAGCTATAATTTTATTCTGTCAACTATTAAGCATAGATCCTAAAAATAGCTAAGCAAGAAATTCGGTGCCAGAGACATTGAATACATTATTTTAATTGCAATGATCTTAACTCTCCAAAAGTGTAAGCTATTGGTTGTGCAAACCTTATAGCAAGCAGTTTGCTTTGCAGCATGAAGAAACAATTTAGTTATGTCACGTAAACAAGATATTTGGCAAAAGGGCTCATTTTTCACATAGTTTCAGTCTTTTAAAATTAAAAATACTGGCAAAATATAACCCAAAATACAATCCCAACCTTCCAAATGATTTCTCTCCTCTGATCACTGCACATTTGGAAAGAAGCAAACAGCTTATTTCTGCCTCTAGAGTCTACATTTCAGTCTGTCAGTTAAGAGAACAGTTCCTCACAGTAACCTCTGAAGATGTCTTCCACTGCTGGTTGGTAATCCATAATCAAAATGAATGACAGATCACACAGTAGGATTTTTGTTTGCAGATCTCTGAAATCAGTGAGCGTATCTTAACACCTCTCATCTGTATCACTTTGTTCCTGGACCTATTTGTTTGTTACAAACAGGCCTGAACACCCTGATTTAATAGATTGCTGAGCTCTTCTGTTCACTTCTCTGTTCATTAATCTTCATAAAATAATATGGCATCGAGAATTGCTGGAGTTCTCCCTGTACTTCCTACTGCACTCTGGGCTCTAGTGAATAAATGAAGAATATCTAATATGTGGAGAGAAAGGTTTAAGTCTGTATTCTTTTATGCATTGGAATGTCTACAGTTTCCGTCCCTGTGGAAATGTAAAGCTTTGTATAGATTTACTATGCAGTGCACATACAGTAGGACTGTCTGAAGGCATGTTCCAGAGGAGTTAAAACAATGCAGTAAGTTGCAGGTAACACAGTGCTTTTTGTAATGCATAAGGCAGCTTATGCCAGATGATGAAATCCTGTTTTTTTCAAAGCAGTGGTTGCATTAAATGTATTTCAAAAGGGCTTCTCAGAAACTGCTTCTCAGGCCAACTGAAAAATATTAAATTCTATCTTTGAAACAAGAAAGGCATCTGCCTCCTGCAAAGTTTTTGTTCCCGAACACAGATATATCACATTTGATATCCATTGGGAGTTTCACTCTAGTTATGGGGCTGGAAGGAAGCTGATGTGATGCCCCACATCTTAGGGTGGCAGGATCTGCAGTGCAGGTCCCTGCCAGGTGCTCTCAGAAGGTCGACGTTGTGCGCAGCACTCGTGCTCAGCAAGACACCAAAGGCAGCTCTTGTGATCGGCAGCTGATAAACAGGGTCGGTGGCCTCAGCACATCCCCTTGAGCTTTGCTCACAGTACAGCTGAGGTCGGAAGGGACCTCTTCAGATCATGTAGTCCAATCAAACTGAACCTAGCATTCCATCCGTGGCCTCACCATGGCTGAGCAGAGAGGAAGGATCACCTCCTTCCATCCATCCAGTTCTCTGCCTTATGTTGCTTCAGGTAGTGTTGGCTTTGTTTGCCACAAGGGCAATGTGCCCATGTTAACCTGTTGTGCAGCAGGACCCCCAAGTCTTTTCTTGCACAGCTGGTCTCCGGTTGTTTGCCCCGAATCTGCACTACTTTTTCCTTCTCAAATGCAGAACATGGCATTTCTCCTAGTTGAGTTTCATGAGGTTTCTTTTCATTTCTCCAAGTTGCCAAGGTCCTTCTAAATAGTAGCCCAGTTATCAATCACTCCTTCCAATTTTGTATTGTCTCATCTTGAACAACACTTGGTAACTTGAGCAGCCCCAAATTAGGTAGCACAGTTGTGTGTCAAGTAAAATACATTTCACTCCTGGTCCTAATTGATTTACTTTGCATCTTTGCAGTGTGCAAAGGGCAATTTATATAAACCGCGGTGGCAGTTTTAGGAATCTGAACTACTTAGATTA
>NW_010577773.1:62136-89453 GCF_000705375.1 Tinamus guttatus
TCTTTTCCAACCATAATGATTCTATGATTCTGGTGGCACAGGACCAGCTATTATATGGAAAAGAAGAAACATGGATTTCCACCTGAGTCTGACAGTATCTCAGAGGCTCAGGTCTAAATACAACAGGCTAAATGAGAGGAGGAAAAGAGATACTGCTAGCAAGTAAGATGGAAGAAGAAGATTCTGCATATACAAATGCTATTGCATAAACCCAAAATAAGTGTCATATCCAGGAAAGAATTTTTCATCCTTTATAAAAACACTTAAATCCCTACCTGGAAAATCAATAAATAGGTGTGTGTGCGCATGTGTGTGTGAGAGAGAGTGTATACATAGTAGTAACCCTTTTTCAAACAGAAAGAAAATGAGCTTGATTTTTATAGTTTTACTATAACCTACTAAAATTCCAGATAAACAATAACATCACAGGAAGTAGGTGGTCATTGTGAAAGATAACATAAATTTATTCGCTATATATCTATACATAATTTACATCTGCGTATGGGCTGAAATTCAGACATCCCATGGTTGGAATTTTCTTTGCTATGCAATTCTGGGATTCTCCTACTTTATTCCAGAGGTCAGTGCTCTTATTGACTTGATTAGCCAGAGGTCACTTAGGTCAGTGGTACAAGGACGCTTTGTATTTCAAATCTTTCTGTGGAGTTTTCCCTTACTGCCTTTTAAACTGCTCACAAGGAACAAATATTGTTTATATTTTTGACTACTATTTCCTCCCAACACTCCCTCTCTCTCAAGGCCACATTTACTTTCCACCTTCTTCAGGGTATATCTACCTCGCTTGTTTGAACAAATTTAATTAGCAAATGTTGATAGATATACATGAGCTTGCTGCAACAATATATAATCATTGTGGTTTCCTTGGAGGATACATATGTGCTTGGAATGAAAAGAAAAAAAAAAGGAATGAATTGGGAAAAAAAAAACTTTTGTTTTTAAAATGTGAAGATTTTGGAACTCCATTCAGCCAGAATGGATAAATTCTAAGAAACACAAAGAACTTGTTTCTACGAAAACTGTAGTTTTATGAAATGTCTCTAAATGAATCTTTATACACTTCCATTCACAAGATTTTGTGCACTGCAAAAAAAGACTATGTTCTCTCTTCTTCAAGCCATGGCAAAATTCACACCTGTGAGTCCATAGAGATGGTTAATTGCTGTCAAACACGTTCATCTTTGGAGACAGACAAAAAGCAAGAGGAGCCTCTCCAGCTGCAGACCTTCCCATCTGAGGAAAAATAAAGCATGCTACCTTCTTCCCACACTCCAGGCTTCAGCATGAGGAAATTAATGAGCTCTGCCATGACTTGAACAGGTAGATATCACGTGTGGTTCTGTGTTCCTCGTCCTCCACGTACAGATTCATGTTTGCACTTCCAGGAGGGCAAAGAGGACCACCACAAGTACCAGGCTGGCCATGAGAAGGTTCGGGATAACCTCTGAAAGGGAAGAATAACTGGAAGATGATGCCAAATGCTTGTTACTGTAGAATAGCTTGGCCTGCTTACCTCCCAGAGCTCTTTAGAGAACCCACATAGCAGTACAGCTCTAGACTGCACTTTAATTTTGTGTGGGTAGAAACAGAAAGGCAAAAAACACCATAAAGCAGAGAGATGTCCTGCCCTCTCAAACTCCCTTGCAAACTATATCACCACCTTTTTTCCTTGCAGCCTGATCTAACTCTGTAAGTTACCTGTAAACTCTTTGCCAACTGCACATGATAACAACCACCTGTAGGTCATGAATCATTGAGCCTTATAATATCAACAAAAAAGTTACTTAAATCAACAAATCTGTTCATGTAGGTATAAGCCACATATGTTCCCAAACTAGGGGATATCAGGAAGAGCAGGCAGACAAGCATCTTTTGCCACGTCAGCTATTTTTTCAATGTATCTTTTCCTTCTCTGATCCCCAGATAGGTACGTCATGTGCATTGGTGATGCTCCAGTAAGAAAACACTAATGGCCCCAAAGTAGGGTTTGTGATTCGAAGTTCTGAATCTGGGGATAGAAAAAATAAAGGTTCAGGATGTGAATGAATATATCACTTCAATTAAATCTGCTTTCAAGTGAAAAATAAAAGACAGAGAGAATAGAAAATGGAAGGGAGGGCAGAAGAAAGCAGGGGAATGAGTGAAATCTTGATCCAAATTTTACAGTTGAAAAGTCCCTCTAAATCATTCCTCTGATGTGCCATTTATTCAGGTAGCTGGTGGCAGGATGATAGTTTCTGCACCCACTGCTTTAGTCCACATTCACTCCCTGGAAGCATGACTCAAGCCAAAGGTTGCAGGTAAAGGCCAAATTCACCTTTGAGAAAGGCCAGTGGGTTGCAGGAGAATATCAGCAGCAACACAGCCAGCTCGTACCCTCTCACAGGGACTCTGATCCTCTCTCCAAGGATGTGGAGTGTGGCCTCTGGGGACCACAACACTTGACATCATCACCACTGCTTCACACCAGATAGCAGGGACAGTCCTATACTGAGGTGACAGAACCCCCTAGAGAGGTCTCATAGATCAAAAATTATTTTCCTGGGAGAAAGATATTCAGGTGGTACCAAAACCATTGTATTTTACCCCCCCAGAGAATTTCTATCCTATTTACCAATTTATCCTTGTAACTCCAAAAGTGGCTTTATTACAGTTATAAGCTGGTCAAAAGTGCCCGTAAGTGGCAGTGTTTTTTATCTGGAATATATGCAAGACCTAATTTCTCCTCTTTACTGAAGGTTAAAGACAAGAGACAAAAATCTGGCCATTTTAAGTACCTGAAGAGACCATCCAAGATCAGGAGCCTTTGCAGCAATACTCCTACAACACTTAACTTGTCTAAGTCCCATTAAAGCTTGGACTGCATATTCATTTCATCTTCAGTAGTTATATCCTCAGCAAGAATGTAGAAGAATCAGATTCACAGTATGGAAAAACAGAACAAATGCAGTTTTAGAAAGTTTCAAAAGCACAGATATTGAGATGTTGACTTTGCCACTGCTTTTTTTTTCAAAAGGAAAATTTGATTTTCATATATTATTTTATTCATAAAAGTTACTTATTCTTCATAAAAAAAACTTGGTTATATCTTGCAAAAACAATTCCTGATAAACAAAAGTGTGTTTTCCTCCTCTACTGTAAACCAATAGAGTTTTTCTTGTAGCTGGCAAAGAGTACTTTTTCAGGTGTGAAGTTCTCACTGAGAAATCAGCTCTAAATTTTGTAACGAGGTCAGAAGTCTTGTTAGGTGTAAATCAGAATAGTTTCAATAAATTCAAAGTAGTTATGCTGTTGTATGTCAGTTTGGGATGTAAATTAAATTCCTGAAGAAAAAGATCACACTTTGAAATTACAGTAAGATATTCTCAAGCTGCCTATAAATTAAGACACCTTCTCATGACTTACAAATAGAACAAATCTTTTAACAAGTGTTAAAAATTAGTGGGGAGTGCAAGAAAAAAGATCAAAGCTAAGGTAGATGCTTCAACAAACTGTCAAAGCATCGACAGAAGAAATTTTTCAGCTTTAGTTTATAAGAGAGCAGAAAAGCATTTGTCTCTTGGTGACATGAAACAGGTTTAAATCTAAGAGAAGAAAGTTTCATATGAAATGTCCATAAGAAAAGAAGTATCTTAATTTTTCTTCTACTGGTGAAAACTTTGTTGATTTGAACCACAAAGTTATGAACTGATTATTCATTTTCCCACCCAATGCATCCAATTGCCTTCAACACTGAAGAAAGATGACCCTTGTGAAATCCTCTAGACTAAGGTGTGTTCACTTACATGCAGAACATGCATTTACAGATGCCACATTATCCTTCCAGAATGTAATCATTTAGCAAAGATGTTATTCTAGCTGTGGGTCTCACCTTGCAGGCTCCTAAAGATACGTCTTCACTGTTTTTAGTCCAAAATGAACTTTATACCTTAATTCACACTGGATGTGTGTTCATTGCTACTCATCTTGACTTACCAGCTTCTGACACCTTTTGGCTACATGTGCTATGAGCTGTCCGCTAACACACCACCACAGTGCCTGATAAAAGTCCTCTTCTTGCCAGCTTTAAGCAAAGGATCCTCAGGGAGTGTGTCAGGTCAGCGAGTCCTGGAGGTATGGATTGACCATAAAAATGAAGCACCTTGACCTGTATAACTCAGACTTTAGAGTTACCCTGAAGATGATGGAGGTATTCTTCCCTTCGAAGCCGACCTCCAGCAACTCTCTCCAAGTGACTAAATCTGAGGATTTAGAGGTAAACCACCTCGCTGATGTTGCAACTATATGTCACATAACGTCAAGCAGAGTTAAGACAACTGTGGAGAGATCAAAGATTTTATCTTTGTCAGAAGAGGATTAACACAGAACTCAAACCCTCTTCTGTAATTTTGCAGAAATTCAGATGGTGGTGGTGTCCATCTGTACTTCTGCTACAGCTGGAGAGGAGCAGGGTTCTTGCTATCCAATGCCCACAGGCAGAGTCTGCCATCACACTGAATTTAGATTTTTATCGTTAGGAGGAACCTGAAGTTGGAGGAGAGGAATCCCACCCCAATCATGTCCTTGTCTTCTAAGCAGCTCATTGCACAGACAGTTTCTAAATTCCATTTTAGCTCTTTGTCTCTGTTCCCTGGCAACGAGGCAGGACACAACTCCAGAGCTCACATTTAGCCCAGCAGCCTTTACACGCGTGGCTAGCAGAGGGACCCACACAACCACACAAACAAGCTAGAAAAAGATAAGGGCATGTCACAAAACATATCTATAATTGCATTAAGGAAAAATAAAATGTTGCTTCATCTAAACCTTTCACAGCTGTCAGTATAGCAAACAGTTTGGTTTAGGTTCATGTTCCCCACAAACACTATTTTGATTTGTGACAACAGTATAATTAAAAAATTATACCACCACCAAAAAAAAAAAGAAAAGAAATTAAAAAAGAGCAGTTGGCAAAAACAGCTATGGCCTTATCTTATAACACCACACAGTTTTTTTAAAGCTGATTTAGCTTCCATCTTCCAGCCACAGGGCACTTCTTCTTCCCCTGCCCCAGGGCTGTTCACTCTGCTTTATTTTAAGACCACTAAAGAAAAGAAAGTGACGGCAGTGAAGAGTTGTCCAACAGCTTTCAAGGTGTGCTGAAAAGGTGAGAGTTACTGTCCCTCTCACAGCTAGCAGCACTAATATATAGCGTACACCCCATGTCTCTTGCACAATTTGGCTCAGTCAAAGCCCACTGGTCCATTCTTGATTTACATCAGCATTAAAAAGGGAAGGAAGAGAAATCAGCCATTGTAAATCTTTTCGCTGAGTGACAATTTTGAAGGGCTCATTCATCACTTTGAAACTAAGGTCTAGATTCACAATACAAATGAGCTGAAAAATGGATGATACGCCCAAAAGTTTTTTTTCCCTCTCTCTCCCTCCCCTAAAGCACATTTTAACAGATGATATTACTTTTCCCAGCAAAGACTGTTTCACTAGACTCACAAAGGCTTTTAGAAGCCAAAGTCCCCTTGATTCAGAGCCTTCAAAGGCTTCAGCCTTCAGAGTTTGCTATTTATCCTATAGAAGAGGAGCAAGAGCAAGCAGTCCATAACTGGCCCTGCAAAGACACCAATGCTCCAGCTGTGGAGCATTGCAGGACCTGTTGTATTCAGAGACTCTTCAAGGATTTCTGAAGGGATAGGCAAAGCTGCTCCACGCAGCATATCCCCATCTCCCATTGTGTTAGAGACATAGTATTATATTCAGTAAAATTTTAGTTTGACCCAAAATATGCATTGTCATGTACAAGCAGATTCTTTGCCCATTTGTTATATACATCTTTTCCGCAGCTTAACATCTCAAAAGACCAAAAAAAAAAAGGTAATACTTCAGCAAAGTGTCTTCTTCAGATGCATTTCCCAGCTGCAATTCCATGTGCTTGAGACACTTGGATAAGTCCTACTGGGCTGCAGCAAGGATGGTGAGCGTCATCGGTTGCAGCAGAACCATCACGACACCTCAGCTTTGAATATGCTTTTAGGGAAAATTTATAGTCTTCCTTAGGAGAAGTCTTTGACACTCAGACCATATAGATACCACTATGGAAATACAGGTCAGGACATCTTTTAGCAGAACTCAGAGACCAGTGACCAGTGTTACAACAATTTGCAGCTTTAACGAGTTAATGGTGGTCAATGACCTTCCTTTCTGGTAAGCTTGTCGGTGGTCAGATCTATATCACCTAGATTACATATTCATGGTGTAAGGTGTGTGCATCTGTGTAAACTGTCTGAGGTTTCCAGTGCAGCTTTTAACATATAGTCAAGGGAGTTTAGTGTGCAACTCGTCCAGCCAAACTCAGGCATCTGCAGAGGAATGAGATTAATCCCTCCCTATACACCCCGACTCGACAGTCTGTATTTGACGAGCTCAGTGTTTATATTATGAAGGGATCCTAGGCTCACTTACTCCAATTTATATCATATAGACAGCTGCAATTTTTCATCTGAATCCCAACCAATCTCAAACAAAGCCTGATTTACTGTGTATGGAGCAGAATTAAACTTACACAGCTTGAGTGACCTAGTATAAGATTAAGCTGAGGAAAGTGTTAAATCTATGGCTTCAGCTACACAAGCACATATTGCTCTAAGCCCCCCAAAATCCATGAGATCATGGGCACCAACAAGGTCAGCAGAAAACCTGCGCGTGTGTTCCTGCACAAGCACTGAACTTGTGAGGTTGAAAAGGGACTGAAAGTACATGCTATCCCTAAATCAGACATGAGACAGATGTGCCATACCTGAACAGATGTCAAATTCAGACCCAGAAGCTTTATCTAGTGGTGATGATAAAATTATTGATTTAATGGCAGCTATTCTACTGGCCCTTAAAACTGCATTAGCAATTAGTCCACTGAAAAATTAAAGATAATAGTTACAGCTCTAACATAACATACCATTATATGGTGGTTCAGACACTGAAAGCATAACTAATTTTAGACTGAATTTTGCAGGAGATACATTGGTATGTCTTAAGACAATATCTAAAGGCATGTGTAGGCAGTTAGAAAATACTTCCAGAAACCTGAACAAAGATATTTGCAGAGGATTATAAAACTGAGTCTTTGAAGAGCAGAAGTAGCATGTTAGCCATGTCCTTTCCTCAAACCACATTACTACACTGTGACTTACTTAACAATGGATTAAAGTGCTTTGTGCTTGGAATCCTATTAGTGGCTAACAGCAACATAATACAAATTCTGGGTCCTGGAGGTGCATCGCTGTGAGCATGTCCTACTGGTAGCACTGTTGGAAAGAAGTGGTTTTAAAAAAATGCAGAATATTTTTAAGGTGTTTCTGTTGTTATCTGCCACCTCTTTTCCTGTTACTAATAGTGTTTGTTCTAAAGCTAATAAGCACACATACATAAAAATATTAATAATGTTGGCGGGTCCCCTGCATTTGATTTCCTTCCATCCTCAGTTATGAAAGGTTAGTATTCAGCTGTGCTTCAACAGGGAAATGAGCCTTGGAAGTTTTATCTGCTGCTTTTCCTCTTATGTACACACTGCATCCTTCACCCCCACAGTCCATAATTTCCTCTTTCTGCTTTCTCATATCTATAGCAAAATGAGGGAAAACTCAGCCAAACAGCCTTTGCTCCCCAAGTCTAAACTATGGCAGCCCTGTACTATATCATTGCACAGAACCAGGATGCAGTCTGGCTCTAAATTATTAGTTATGGGGGTCACAAATGCATGTCAATATTGAGCTGGCAGAGTAGCTGCTGTATCTTGCCCGGGCCCCGGGGATACAAACTTGAGGCTCAGTCCAGACTCAAATACAAGGCTGAAACAGAAATGAACCTGTGGTTCAATCACTGCCTAGCAAAATGTGTATTAGAGCCAACTCAACTCAACACACCTCGAGTGTCCTCAAAACCTATGGTCTTATGGTCCCAATCCAGTCCTGAACACCTATGGTCCCTTGATGTCCCTTTTAGCAGTACCTTGTCCGACACTGACCTCAGTTCTTAAGATAAGACATTATCTCTGATGAATGATTTTTCAATTTTCTTAATATTTTAGCTATTCTTCATGAGTGGGTTTCCATTAAATTGGCATAACATTTGCATTTTCATGTAAAGCATATCTGGACTTACATCTTCTTTTGGGTGGTATTAATGCAGATCTGCTCAAGAGACACCTCTTATAAGACCAAGGTCAGTGCTTCTTCCATTTTTTTCAGTGGATTACAGCCTCCTTCAACACCAATAAATCTAATGCAAATTGTAGGAGGGTCTAAGTGACACAGGAAGTTTTCATATGCAGTTTTGAAGTGCTCACATCACCCCTTCTTTACCTTAAGTGCATCTTCCAGGTCGGATGGCCAACCTCACCAAAAAAAGGCAAGAGCTGCAGGTTCAGCAACACTACAAAGCTTGAACCAAGCACTTATGCCAAGCAAGTCCCATTGGAAGGGAGCAGACCTCCAAAAGCACAGAAAGATGAAACTCTTGATCTCAGTAAGTCAACTGCCCTAAATGGGGTAAATCTTTTATCCTGTCACTACAGAGAAGGTGTGTTTCGCCACAACAGCAGCAGCTTTCTTAGGACACAACAAAGCATCCGCACGATAAAGCATCCTACTGACTGTTGCTTGGATCTGTATGCTATTGAGGGAGCCTTTGAAAGTAGCCTCCTTTTGGCATGTGTTTATGAGAATCTTGCTGAAAGTGCTATTCTGAACTCCTTGTTTACATTCTTATTTGTCCATTTCATATTTGGCAAGGTAAAAACAAAACAAAACAAAAAAAACACAAGAATCCAGACAATACTCGTGGCATTTTCTGTGAGCGGCCACCTAGACTGTTTACTGTTTAATTTTAGCCAGAAAATATTTTTACAGTGCATTTCTCAGTGGCATTGTCTAAGATTCAAAGCAGAGAATCTTTTTATAACTTGGCTATTTACCATGACAACATCCCAGTCCAGTTTCCATATATTAATATTCATTGTGTGTGTTTTTTTAGCCTCTTCATGGGGAAAAAATAGTGTTATAAAGAGATTGAAAGTGTCATGAGAGACAAAGGCAACATTATGAAGAACAAAACGGCTCTAAATTCCCAAGAAAAATTCTATAAAATACATAGCAGAAAACTGATGCAGTTGCACTTCTCAAGTAATAGCATTACCACTTACAGTCTCAAGTGCCATCATTTCATTTCAGCTGTAGAATATTGTTTGTAGAGACTCTTAAGAGAAATCTCTGGGGATAAACCTTTCCTGTTTGCCTGATAATGCAAACCTTAAATAGGCTGCCAAACAGGACCTATCTAGCCTTCTTATTGGTCTTTTCCCACCTAAACACTCAAGAGGCTATGATCAGTTATTTCTTCTCTACCTTTTAAAAGTCTTGCATTTTAATCTCAATTAATTTTATTCTCTTCCTAATTATTCGTCTGGCCATCATCTTGGTGTACGTATACACCAAATTAGACAAGCTGCCTGTAAACCAAGGACAAACTGAAGATTAAGCATGTGTTTTGAACGGATAACCATATGACCAATATGTAATAGAATTACAGGGTGAGAAGGTAAAACTGCCTAGTTATGCTGACATACGGCCTTGCACTCTAAAATAAATAAATGAATAAACAAGTAAATAAATAAAACTGGGATAGTGCTGTAAGCAATGAACTTTGCTGCTTCTGCAAGATCTTATCTCTACAAAAGAGATTTCAAAAATAGGCCAGGAAGTGTATCCAGCAATCACCAAGGATGGGGTCATCCCCCTTAGTTCTAATGCACCTACATTCTCTTTATAGTAAATGGCAGGAAAATGGGTATTTTCAAAGTCACAAACCATCCATCCTATTTCAGACACTGTCTCCAAAACAGGCCAATACTCGAGCAAGAGCTATTTCCCTCTTTGGCTCTTAGGGGAAAGGGGATGAAGTCCAGATGAATCCAAACCATTTCATGTGTGTTCATTTGTACCTTCTGAAGTGCATAATTTGCTTCTGTAGAGCATCTACCAGTGTCCACACCTTCAGGACCCATTCACTGCTTCTAGACCAGCTGGGCCATGTGGAACCAGACTTTTTCAAAGAGTCCAGCTCATTTTTAAGCTTACAACAAAAAGGCATTTTTTGCCTTTTTTATTACTTTTTATTTTTATTTTTTTTTAATACTGAGTGTTCAGCACCTCCCTCAGGAAGAAAACACAGAGCAAATAACTGTGGGAGGATGAAAGCATGTCTGAAAGCGTAGCTCGACATAGAGAAGCTGACATTAGCTTTTTTTTTTTTAACAGGTCATGAGGACTATTTTCAATGACGATTCAGGACTGAGATTTTGTCCTTCACCATAACCTCTGGTTGCAAAGATGGGCGGCAAAAGCTCTTCATACCATGAGTTCATGGGCAGGCAATTAGTCCCAGGTATGAATATTTTTGGGGGGGTGCATTGAATGAAGGGATCTTGAAACATGAATTAATATTAACAATCAGTGACAACTGTGTAGCTGAGGACATGAATTCAGGGCATACGTTCACAACTAAATGTACTGCTAAATTTACTCCAGGTTTTAATCCTATTAAAAAAATTAAAGACTAACTCATTAGCTGGTAAATCTCATTTTATTTTCCTTCAATTTGAGTCCTGAAATATTTGGACAGGGCCTAACATGACAAAAGAGAAAATGTTATGTGCTATATCCTTTCATTTGTCTTTAGTGTGGTACATGAAATAGCCTCTTCATTTCAGAAATCTTTTTTCTTCATGAATCAACATCATTAGCAATCAAAGCAACAGCTATGAGCACTGAACACAAACCTTTGGACTTCCATAATTTGCATGTCTTTAATAGGAAGCCCAGCAAAATTTAGTCATAAAGTTTTGTTTGGAAGTTTCTTTTCCTGTGTGGCTTGGGTTATTGCAATGAGGGTGAGATGCCCAATTTGGAATAGACTCCTGCGGAGCTAAGGGCAGCCTCAGGCTTCCGTGAGGGTGAGATGCCCAATTTGGAGCGGAGCTAAGGGCAGCCTCAGGCTTCCCTGTTGGAGTATGAACCTCCACAAGTGACGGTAAAGTGTTTGAAACCACTCTAGCCCGATCCCTTTTTCCCTCCTATTTTTCATTTTTGTGCCTAGTTCAGCTTCCCCTAGTGGTTTCTTTTCTCGTTCTCATTTCAGGACTATTGGAATGGCAGAATAGCCCTCTGGAGGTGTTCAAAGTAGTCCTGGGTCAGGGACAACACTGAGCAAAAAAACAACAAACATGGAATATATGCCCTCAAATATAGGACAAATACAGAATATAAGTCTTCAAAATTCAAGCCTAGTATCCTGAGTTTTAGAAACCAAGGAGTAGTAACAGGGAGCTGTCATTTAATTATCAGTAGATTGCCTTCAGGAAGCTGAAATAAAATACGTTGTGCAATCCAGAACCAGAGAGGGAGAAAAAAAAGGGAGAAAAAAGGAGAAAACACCACCAACAAGACTAGACAGGTCTTGCCTAGACAAGCTAGACATGTTTTCCCCATTTCCTACCTCTAACCTTCATGATCTAGATGGTTACTTTCACCATCTCAGCGGGTAGCAATAATCAGCAGTGACACAAACCAAATGGACAAGGAGGAAAATAACTCTGACACTTTTGATTAAAAATAATCAATAATGCAGCCTGAAAGGCTTCAGCAGGTAAGAAGGGCTGATGACTTGAGGGATGTAATCAAAAAGGCCGAACAGACGAAATGCAGAGCGGGTTCTGCGGCCCCTGCAGCGGCTGCAGGCGGGTAGAGCGGGGATGCGGCGCGGCGCGCGAGCGAACGCAATACCTCTGCCCAATATTGCAGCCTATAGTTCACTGACCCCAAATGATTACTGTGCTCCTCTCATGCGTTTAGTAATTTTCTGTCCTGATTCAGCGGGATTCCAGGCGGCAACCCACAGAAACACAACTCTTTAGGCTTGCTTAGGGAAACCAAGAGAAAAGGGAACGTGCAGCCCCCTGTGTCCCCATGTTTCTTTTTCATTCCAGGGTCAGTTTTAAAACCTCTTTCAGATCTAGCCACAAGAGTAGCCACCACATTGATTCACTGTGAAATAGCCTTGTCTTTAGAGAGGCAGGTTGAGAAAGTCACAGCTAAAAATAAATAAAAATAAAAATCAGCTAACAGACAAGTTCAGTGCACACTCACGCCCCAGTTCAGAAAGGTGCTGAGCTTACGAGTCCCTTGATACTTCCCAGATGCTCTTGCACCTTGGGGAAGCCTTAGACACACAGCAGCAATTACACAATGACAGCTACACGGCGACATTAAGACAAAGGCATTTCTTCAAGGAAAATAAATCCACAAAAGATCTGGGAATTTGCTCAGTCAGAATTTTGCTGGTCAACCAGGCAAAAGTTTGAATTGTATTGCTTTTCCCTTTTCCATGGTTTCCATTGTACAAGCTTTTTTTTTTTTTTTTCCCCAAAGTATTCCCTTGGAAGTCAAAACCCTGTTTCCCCTTGCTCCCCCCCATTTGGAATTGCTCGTGTTGCTTAAAAACATAAGAAAAAGTGATCAAATGTATCCTAAAGACATCTCTGCTCCAGGTTATGGACAGGTCCCGTCTTCTGCTCTAACAAAGGAATTTGAGATGCCTCAATCTTGGCAGCCACCCTCACGCAGGAGGCCCCACATGTATTTGGTGGGATGCTGAGCCCCACTTTTCAGACACACACCATCCACATGCATCTGCCAGGGCTTTTTTGGTCCCCATTACTGCCCCTTGCCCTCCAGGAGCAGAACAGCGGAGAACACCCAACCTCCTGGTGGGGCTTGGGTTTGGCAGCGCCATCCACAAGATTCCCTGAAATCCCCAAGGTATCACCCACCGGCAGGCTGCAAACATCATTATCCTCAAGCGAGGCCCCTAGCTTAGCCCCCAGGCAGATACGGATGTGACTAAGGCCTTCTCCTCTTCAGCTATTCCCTGCCGCAAGCACATTTTTGCACTCGTATTTTAATCAGGCAATTTTAAAGGAAACCAGTGTTCTCCACTGAAGTGGGTCTCTCCAGAAGATGCCATCTGTGTTGGCCAGTACAAATTCAGCACGTAACACTGCTCTTCCCCACACAAGATCGATGCTTCTGTTGCAGCTGAATATTCTCCTCACCTGGCTTTTATTATAGAGGGCAGAGGATTTTCTCCGTTAACACTGCAATCTGGATGAATTGTAACTCTGTTCAGCCACACACATGTTCCTTGAGCATTCAGCAATGAAATCAAAACAGACTAAACTTTTATGAGCATCAAACACAACCCACATACCCGAGGTACATAAAAACGTTTGGCACAGTGCAAAATTTATAGCCACCCTTTTAATGCAAGATGCATCACAGCAAACCCTTGATTTGGCTAAGTGTTTGATATCCTCACGCAGTCATTACTGCTAACAGGATTCATAAGTCACATTCCTTTAGCATTTGCAACTTTAAAGAGGACCATTCAGATCAAATTTAAATCTTACTATAAATTTCCCTGGAGGAAAACCAGCAAAGGATGCAGTCATGCTTGCCAGACAGAGGAGCCCAATCTCTGATTTACAATGATCTAAAAGATTTAGACTTAATGATGACAATTTAATTCTTTGCCATGTTTGTAGTGTCTCTGGTACAATAAAGCTCCTGGCTCCAACTGCAATCTGGGTGCCAGGATAATGGCAAACATGGTAACAGCAAAGGTGCATATAGGGTTATGACTGGGAGGAAGGGAATAGGTTTACAGTGATTGTAATTTACTGTCAGAGTGGATGGAGATTAGATGAGATGAGCAGGAAGCTGACTCCCCCGTATAGGAAAAAAATAAAAAAAGAAATCCATCTACCACTGATGTCCCATCCTGTGTTATCCTGTGTTGAAAACTTTGACTTACCTTCAAAATATGGCATTTATGTTTCCTTACATGGCTGAATGAGTAGTGCAATAGGGAATAATGAAACTACCACATTAGAGATGGAGAAGTTGAGGTTACTTTTCCTCAGCTGGCACCTAAGAGTTAAAAAACTTAAAACTTAAGTTTTCTCTGCTGCAAAACAAAGGAAAAATCAATTCACTCAAAGTGCCACAGCAGAGAACAGAGAGCAGAAGGGGAGCATTCACATGGCTAGTGACTGCCTTGCAGCTGGGAAGCAAAAATACCTACCCTGCCGGCCTCCTCCCTTGGATGGAAAAGCTTCATCCTCTGCAAGTTTAATTTTCAGCTAAAGTTGCCTCAACTACCATCTCCTGTGAAGACATTTCTTTCCCACAGCTAAAACTGTTTATTTTTAAGGAAGAAGGCAGAAACAACACAGGACAGACATCAATTTTTGCCTTTCACTCTCCAGAAGAAGGGAAACATTTCTAAAGTTTGGAAACATAATGTAAACCCATAAAAGAAAACAAACAATTATTATTTTTTTTAATCAGGAAGAACCTGCACATTGAGACAGTTTGCATTAGGTTTTAGATGAGACCAATGACAAATCCACCTTAACCCCAAGGGGGATTCAATGACCTCTCTTGTACACGTCAATTTAGGACACAGTACAGCTCATATGTGCCGCGTGCCAGCAGGACACCTTCAGATAATTTGATTCTGGCACTAACATAACACTTTCTCTAATCATGGCCGGCTCATCGACCAGATGTTGCACTCTGGAAGCCCTTGCTGTGGCTGCTCTCGCTGTGGTGCCTCTATAAATACTGCAGCTCATAGCTGCCACGTACTGCACTACATGATAAAAATGAAGACACTTTATGTGAAGCTTTGAATGCTTCTCCTAGGGGAAGCTGCCTTCTTATTTAGACTGGCAGAAGTAGAACTGAAAGTAATGAAGCTGTCGTGGAAAGAGACATGGGAGCAAGCCAAGGGGAGAGAAAGCTTCTTCTGCCAGAGGGGTCCTTCCAGTTTGCTACCTCGAGGACAGGAACACTCAGGATTCCTCATGCTGCACTTTTTTTTGGAGATCAAATGTGAATCACGTGCTGCAGTTCATGCACACACAGTTAGCTTTGCTAACCTGAGCAAAGCTGCAAAGATCAAGGAGACAGCCCAAACAGTTTGAAGTTGCTGGTGGATGTAGATCTGCCACTTTCTCCGTATCTGTAGAAATTTCTAGCTTCCTTAAGGGTGGTTTGATGCCCTCTGCACAACTCTCTCCGACAGTCCCCAAAACTGCTGTCTGCCTTCCCAATACACTGCTTGGTGCAGGCTGCGGCACTGCAGCCTCCTCTTCCCAGGGCTACCTGCTCAGCCAGCAAAAAACAACTTGAAGAGAAGCCTTTATATAACCAACATATCCAAAAGCTTGCTAGGAACTGGAGTAACATCTGAAATGCGTGAAACTCCTCACTTTTAGATGGTGTCTTCTCTCCATGCTACAGAGCCCAGTTAGGTATCATCAGGAAGTCACTTAGGCAAAATCAACCAAACACTGTGGCAGGATTTCTGTTGGTGTTTATCATGCAGCACGTCCAGTATGGCTCATGGAAAACACATTTCCACTCCCTACTTTAAAAGTTTAATAGCTCATACATACAATCATACAACATACAATCAGATTTAGAGCTTCTCCTGATTTGCCACTGTGTTTCTCTGTAGCTTGGCAGCTTTCCTTGGGCAGCAACACAGATCTGCAAGAAAACTGTGTACAACAGCCCTGTTTCCTAGATTTTGGCTCAAGTCTTCCACCCCACCTCCCCCCAAAACAGTCCTTCCCGACATCCCCTACACTTCCCTTCTTCAGCATCCGTAGCCCCTCACATGGCCTTTGCATTGTCACCGTGTGCTGTAACCATAAGCCAGAAAATCCTTCAAATGCCATCAAACTATTACTACTAGATGCACAAGGTTTCACCTGTTGATGCTGTTGCCAGGAAGAAGAGCCTGAAACACAAACGCAAGACCAAATATTCAGCCTTGAAAAGACCCAGCAGATTCATTCTAGATTATTGCAGATCCCACATAGAGGCAGTGGCTTGTGAAAAAGGAGTGAGTTGCAAGAGCAACTGACCTTGGTCACTGTGAGCAAATTGAGAACTTACTTTGGATGTTCCCTCTAAGCCAGGCACTGGCTTACAAAATGGCTAGTCCAAGCGCTACTTTCAATGTACATTCCAAGCAACTTGCCTTTCCTTTGAAACTGAGCACAACTCCTGGACAGTCATTGACACTGTGTGGCATTTAAACTGATATGAGAAAAAGCCACTGTGGCAAAAATCAGGTCAACAATATAAAAGAGAGGCATAACCTTCTGCTGTTGAAGTTTGTGGTCATGTTTTATTTCAACATGAGCAGATTCAGGCCTAGAATAGTTTTAGGAGGAGGAACTCGGAGGCAATGAAGTCTTCTGAATGATCAAGATTTCTTAGCAATTACCTTTCCTAAAGGTAACAGTGCAATAAAATAACATAGCATACCTGTTTTTCTATAGGTTTTTACTGCTTTGCTTTGTTTACTGCTGTGCTTTGTTTTGTTTTGTTTTGTTTTCCCTCTGGATATGTTTATTTAGATAGCCTTTGCTTTGGAGAAAGTGGTGCCCTTTAGACTAGTCAAACTTCTGTGTTTACTAGAAGTTTTACCTGAAGGTACACAGGTACCCATGGTTTCCACCTCTGCAGAAAGATAGGGAGAATAAGTAAATAAAGACATATTCTACACATAAGCTACTGTATAAATGTAACCTAATCGGTGATCCCTGTATTTTTTCTAACAAACTTTTCTGTATAAGCCCATGATTCTACAAAAATAAGCATTTCCTTTTCACAGCTCACCTCTTAGCTATTCACTGGATTCCTGCAACATTTTGGTGACCTCTCACTGCAAATTATCCTTTAATGACTCCATCTTCTGGGTATTAGGAAAGGTAGTTATACTTCTGGTAGGGAGCACATGAAGAGGAAAACTCTCACGTGGGTATTTAGTATTCTACTATATAAACAATTATAGCATTCAACGTCTGAGAAAAATCAAGTGGCAAATCAGCAGTGAATATCAATTATGCATCTGCTGCTTCACAGAGGCAGATGGCATTTTAATTGTGCATCCAAAACATTATGGATGATTTTCCCCAGCCCATATTCATTGAAACGGTGGCTTTACTACCTAAAAATATCAGGGCAGGGGATATGTGCGATGACTCATCACTGAAATTTTATTTCTGCTTTAAAAATAAATATTCCACCAGAAAACCAATAATAATCTCTAAGATTCATAATTCATATGCATGAATCTTGCCATCTTGATCCAGATAAAAAATTCTACTTCAGAAAAGCAATACGGTGATTGTATGGGTCACAAGACTCAGTTTGAAGTGTGAAATTGTCTAAAAGTTCAATGATCAGTGAGCTGAACTCTTTTGATTGCATCAGTAGAAATTGGAGGAAATGGAGCAAAGAGGTATAATAACATGGATTTACACTCCCCTCCCTGCTTGATCCTAAGAAAACAAGGACCAAATCCTATCTCAAAAAGCAATGTGGTTTTAGGGTGGTGGTTGGTTTTTTTTTTTTTTTTTTTTTTTTGCAGTGATGGTGGTTTTATGGAATTTAAACATTCAATACTTCAGCCATTGATCACTGGGAAATCAATCAACACCAGACTATGCGTGGAAAGAACAATTATAGCTAGCCAGTGTTGTCTGTTAATAGAGAAACATCAAAAGTGTTATAAACTCTTACATTATTAAAGATTATTAAAAATTAAAATTGGCTGCCTTCTACTCAGAGGTGACCACATACTATTCTGTACATACAGGCTGTAGCAATGAAGTATGTTCCTGCTCTATTACACACAGACAATAATACAGATATCAATACACACAGACAATAACACAGATATTAGTCCCATTACATGCAAAACACCTGTAGTTTGTTGTCACCTATTTGTGCCCATTTGTGTGTGGTCACATAATCCTAAAACAACTAATAACTTTCCAACTGCACTTTGCACTGCATCACACAAGTGAATAGCAGTCATTTTCCCCTCTTCTTCGCAAAAATACTTAGCAGTAGCCACAACAGACACTTCATATCTGGAATGAGGTAAATGGTTGAGGGAAATTGGGAATTTAATGACTGAAATCAGTATTTGAAAGGGGCATCTCAGATGTTAGGTTCAACACTGTTAAACACAGGTAAGCCAAACTGGAATATTCAAAAGGGGATCCATGGCCAAGACATCAGACCCCTCTGGGCTTTGGAGCTCAAGTTTAGCTCCTGACAGTGAATTGTAGCTTGCAGAGAATTTTTTTTTATGGTCAACTCAAAATTTTAGAGCTAAGTGGAGAGTGCGCTCCATTAGCGGTGAGTTCAAAAGAGATAAGAGTTTCCCGTACCAGCTCAGAACAATCTCCCAAAAAGAGTTGGTCAAAAGATTCACACGATTCAAAAACATTGTTGTGTTGAAACCAATGGAAGCAACATGTTTAACTTTCCTATTGCAAGGCGTAGGACAGCAAAGAGATGTATCTGACATTAGATATGCAAAAAAGAACAGAATAGAAGTGGATCAACTAAAAGGCAGAGGGCCCTGAACTGATAACATTTCCAAAATATCCCATAAAAACTCACTTTGTCAGCATTTTTGCTGTATCAGGCAAGAGGGCAATACAAGCCTCTTCATAAGCAAACCTTCTGACTCCAAAACAAAACTCCAAACTGGGGGGAAAATGCTAAGTTTCACAACTTCCTCATTGCTTTTCTTAGGCTATCATGGTATCTTCTGGTGTCTCTCTGATTTTAGCTATTTGGAGCTCCTTTGAACCTCATTAACAGCCGGTGGTCTTACACTGATCCAATAACTTTGATCTGTGTGAAATACTCACTCCTACTTTAGGCACATAGTTAAAGCAGAGAGCATTAAACCAAGCTTTATTTAATATAGCAAATGTGTGCCATTACTAGTACTAATATAAAGATCCATCTTCCATATTCTTTTTCTTTCATTATCACTGTTTTTCCCCCTTTAAGTAGAAAATAAGGAACTCTCAATCATGCGAGTCTGCTAATGGCTTCCTGAGGAGATAATATTGACCCTTGCTAAAACTGTTCTTAAGGAGAGTTTAGTATTCAGTAGAATAACACTCTGCTCCTCCAGACACTCTGATCTAGTGAACATTTTGAGCCAGAAGAGCAGGAAATGGGCAAATTTCCCTGCAGCACCTGCTCAAGTGGAGGTAGGGTAACTGGAACCTTCGTAAGAAGGCTGGTTTTGATCCTTCACCAAACTCTTCGAAACTCAAGCCAAACTCAAGGTAACAAGACACAATCACCACTGATTCAATGTCTAGGAACAGCCTCTCTGCTTGCCTTGTGAGGGAATTCCCACAGGCGTCATCCTGGTGTGCGTGCTGTGCTGCTAACGATGCTGATATGAGATTAGAGAGATTGGGGCTTTATTTGGTTTGGCAGGTGGTTTTGTTTGTTTGTTTGTTTGTTTTGTTTGTTTTTTAAGCCCTTGTCCAGCTAAAAATCACTAAATCCTGCTAAAATCACTGTTGGGAACTGCTGTGACAATCCTTCAGAAAGGTGAACATTGAGTCATGTACAATTTGAAAATCATGCTCTCAATTCAATTATTAGATTATTATTTTTAAGAAAGTGGGAAAACTCTAATATTATAATAAAATTCTAAATGTAGATTAATTGAGATCACTCTTTTGCTCTTCTGCCTCTGAAAAGAGGTTAGAATATAGGGGAAATTGGTTTTAGAAAAACTCATGCCAACTTCTTTCTATTACACTAGCTTATATAATGGTCATAATAATGACCTTGAATAGGCATTTCCTTGAGTTCTAATGACCTGGGGTTAATGGCCCAAGGCACAATTTTATGCAGTCAACTATCACAGCCAGCAATTAATTACCAGGAAATACAATGTGCTTTGACCATTATGGCTCAATTACTCTCATATTATTCAAAAATGAAAAAATAATCTCAATATCATTTACTGTCAAGCTGTCCCAGATTTTACTTTATTATCCTTAAAAAAGGCTCAAGCCTATATTAAGCCAAACATATGTTCTGCAACACTCTACCATTAACTTCACAAAAAATATGGGAAGCCAAACTGAGAGTCTTGGAATATGAAGATGACAGGCTGCCCACAGATGGAAAAACATTGCAGAGGAACACAACCACCTTAAAAATAAGTTTCAGCTGTATAGTGGCTGTAAATGGTTGGGAGAAAGGAAGAGAGTGGAAGATGCACTGCAGAGAACAACTCTTCATGGGCAAGTGGTTGGCAGAGGGTTTGGGAGGGGAAGTTGGGAAGGGAAAGGGGTATTTTGCTTTCACAGAGACCCTATAATTTGCAAACCAGGACAAATTTACAAAGACTGTCAGGATAGATTCTTTTTGTGCCCAGCTTTATGTCCCGTCCCCCACTCCTGCATCCTGAAATTCATTAGTTTTGGTATTGATTAGTCCAAGCAGAGCCTAGTTAGCCTGTGCTTGCCCAGAAGAAATACTGTGACCAAGTGTCATCTCCAAAGGGTTACTAGAAGGCAATGGAGGTATTAGGTCTTGCCTAAGAATAGACCCAGTAGCAACATCTTTTCACATGGTTGAGGGATTTAGCTTGAGGCCAACCAAGAACAAAGTTCATGTCTCCTGAAGGTGGTAATAAGTTTGGGTTAACTTGATCTTCATTAAATAGCATTTAGAATACCAATTACAACTTGTTTATGAAGCAACTGATTTAAAACCTCGAAAACTCCCTTCAATAAGTTTCTGTGCTTTTTTTTTTAAAAAAAAAAAAAAAGGAGAGGGAGACAAAATGTATGTGTTTTTCTGTAGGCACAAAGGGTGTGGGTGGAAGAAAGGCTACCTAAAGCTTGCCAGTGATGAAGGGAATGGAAATGCCTTCACAGGTGGCACTTGTGGTGGCTGAAGAATTGCCTGGCACAGCTGCAAAAGGCAGAGGACAGCACACCACCTAGGAAGAGACCCAAACCTCTGTCTAGTCTCTCCTTTGACCTGCTACTGGCTCAAAGCTTCTTGAGGAACATGGAATGAACCAGCACTCTAGCACCAGTTCTTGTTGGCACACTACAAGGGCACCTTAGCACAACAGCTACATGAACCAAAGCAAAAAATTCAGCATTTTCATCAGATTTAGAGGGGAAGGAGTCACATAAGAATTATCTGTATCTGAGCCTTAAAGCACTAACCATCTTAGCTGTCAGACGACTGGATTCTTGCCACACTGAGAAAAGTACAGTAATTACATAAGTACAATATTCATAACCAAAAATCAAAGTACTGAATAATTACAAATGCCCAGCATTTCAAGCCTTTCCTACGAATTAGCAGCAATTCATAACTTTACGATTTAATTATGACAATTCCAGCATTTCTGAAATTTTGTTTTGACTTAGAGGTATCAGTCAACTTTTCTAATGCATTTTATTTTTTTTTAAATTGAGCAATATTATTCATTTGTATATTGACAATGCAAGCTGTCATACTCAGTGATCTAGTCAATCTGTTAAGATAGTACTTTCTTCCTAGTTGTTTAAAGGTTCTAATTAATCATCATAATTTACTGAAATGCCAGCTAATTCCCTTCTAGAAATAGCCATGCTCTATATCACCATTAAAAAAACAAAACAAAACAAAAAATACCCCACACCATTGGCTGCATCTCTGACAAGATAATTTTATCAGTCATTCAGAATGAACAGCTGGAATAAAAGGCACAGCCATATTCATAATTACAAAAAAGATAATAAAATAGTAATTCCTCTTGCCTCTGTATTAAAGCATAGTAATAAATAGAGGAAGTGAGATGTGAAAACATTAAGATGTGCTTTTTTACAGCTCTTTCAAGATTTAAAACACATGTGTGCAGAGGGATTAGGACAAGGAAATTGATGGCTAGCTCTGCAGCAAAATCGAAGGACTAACAATTCCGTAGTCCTGCAACTCAGTGGGGTAGAGGGTGACATCCGCTACAGGAAAGCCAAGAGCAATCATGGAGAGTGTTTAATCTCATTCGTTGGAATGAAATCCCTGGGTTTGAAATCTTCTTGACAGTTTTGAGAGGCATGCAGTAGAGTTCAGACACAAGTTAGCTCTGCACTGTAACTTATGACTAAGAAATAGCGAAGTTCCTGCTCCACAGTGAATGAACAGGCAGCAAGCAACGGGCAGGAATCGGCCTCTCTCATCTCACCCTCCAAGACAGCCACCAGCTCAGCACTTTGAGAGCATCACTAATCCCCATCCAGCACAAGAGAAAGAAATGTGTGAGTTTTATTTTCCAACCATGGCCTTTATTTTCCAAGGCCAACCATGGTCAATGTGCCTTGTAGGTGGCGTCGCAGCAAGGAGTCTCACATGTCAAGAGCTTCTGTGTCCTGTCAACAGCGAAACACTTAAAACCTGAGACAGACAGAAAATGACCTCATCCCTCCAGCATAACCTTGCTAGTCCCAAAGGCATTAATATGATCCCCCGAGCCAGTCGTACTTCTGCAGACCTACCTAAAGGTTTGAGTGGGAGAGAACGTGATTTTCAGACAGAGGGGAATTCAGCTGTAGGTCTAAATGGAGATTAGAAGCTCTGTAATTTTTTTTTTAGCCAATTTGCCTTCACAAGGTCAGACTGCAAATGGAAAAACTCAGTAGTTAAACACAGGACATAATTTATGAAATAACTAAAGTGTTGTCATGTCTAATTGACACCTAACCAAGGAAGCCAAGAGAGCTTGGTCATTGTAGCCTTTAGTAATAATAATAACTAGTAATTATATAATGTAATAATAACTATTATTACTGCTATATTATTATTATTATTACATTATTAAGCAATAATGAGAATTCATGGCTATGAGCATATTTGAATGATGATCCTGTAGAGTTTGGTCATAAGGTTCAAAAAGGAATGATCAGTCCCAGGACGTTTGTATTGCTTTAGGACTCTTGATTACCTTTGCTCGAGGGATGGAAAAATAATTTAGGAGAATCATTTTTAGAAGGAGAATTATTGCAGCAGCAAACCGGGATTTTTCCACTGGTAGTGAGCCTAGACACCAAATGCTGCGATTTAGGTATGGGTCTGTTTCCACACTGCATACTATGGAAGATACCGGCCTTAGACATCTGTCATGATGTTTTCTTCCCAGGGGAATAAGGAACCATTCAGTCCCACAGATGTGATAGTAGGCACTTCAGCTCTCACCTTGATTCTGGCACTGTGAACACCGTGGCATCTAGTGCAGGTATTCAAAAGCAGGCAGGAGCGCAAAGGACCATAACTATACTGGTCTCCTCCAAGAGTTAAGGGTGGAAAAAGATCCAAGTAACAACAAATAACACAGGAAGATAGAAAAGAAAGCAGAATAGTTCTTTCTGTCACATGGTACAACAGTGAATATTGGAGACACAAAATGTTCTCTTCACAGACTGGGAGAAGGATCCTCCAGAAACTACTTAAGGACATGAGACCGACCAAGCGCTCTGAATTACCTTTTGGAAGCATCTTAATTCCCTTTTATTACAGAAGTAACCAATTTCCATGTGGCTAACCACATGGACATTGTGGTTCTTGACAAGAACCTCAGTTTAGAATTCAGCTTAGATAGATATATAATATAATATTTTTTACAGTTTGAAAATGTCACAGAATACCCTGAAATGAAAGATGCCTAGATAGTCAGATAGATAATTTTACTAAGTGCACATTTTCCTTCAAGAAATAATATTGTTCTAGTAATAAAACATTTATATACACAGAACAGAGAAGGAAAACCTGGATTATAAAAATGGGAGACCCTCAGTGTGGTAGAAGCTGTGGGAGAAATTAGTACTGATTCTGGAATCAGAAAACCATGTTGTTCTTTCCTACCATTTTAAGAGTGTTTTGGACTAACTGGTACACACTGTGCTGTGTACCTTGCTCATCTAAACCTCTGTTGTTATTTAACACAGATTAATTATGGTTATAAACTATAGTAGTTTGAAGGTCAAGTCACTGAGATCTGATTTCATGAAATGCAGTAATGCTCCCTCAAGAGAAACCAGGCATCATAACTTACTGTGGCATTAAAATCTGTACAATCAATATATGTCTGCAGCTCTGAAGTTTTACAATCAACTAATAAGACAGACGTAAAAATCCTGCTAGCATTCCACTTCCTCCCAACAACATTAGTAATCTTAACACAGCAGGTGTTACCATTCCTAACAAGACATGGCATTTGCTATTTCATGCTTAAATGCTCCTTCCCCTCAGATTGCAGAGGCTGAGGAAGGACCATTTTAAAGATTTGGTAATGCCACAAGCACAACCAATTTCCTCCATGCTGAGCAAAGAAACACCCCTTGCCTATTGCAATCTCTGCAGCAAGGCAGAGGCAGCAGCGCTAACCAGCAAGACGCCAGAGCCAACTCATTTGTAATACAAGTCAAATATAAGTCATTGACCAACCAGAGAAGTTACAGTTGCAGTTTCAGATTCAGTCTTTGTAAGCAAATAATATCTTTATGCCAGGAAAAATGTGTGTTTAAGACTAAAATTTTCCTTCACTGGGCTTTTTACCTAGCTTGTATGTGTGATGGTGAGAGAAACAGTTCCACATGAACTTAAGGAAAAATTTCATAACAGTGAGGGTGACAGAGCACTGGAACAGGCTGCCCAGAGAGGTTGTGGAGTCTCCTTCCCTGGAGATCTTCAAAACTCGCTTGGATGCAGTTCTGTGCCACGTGCTCTAGGTGACCCTGCGTGTGCAGGGGGGTTGGACTAGATGACCTCTAGAGGTCCCTTCCAACCTTAAGCATTCTATGATTCTATGATTCTATGAAATAAAAATAAATAAATAAAACACACAACTGACTAGAAAATGAGAAAAAAAAACAATTTAGATGAATTCAGGCCCTTCTACCATCGATATTTTTGTCACTTACGAGAAGTAGGCACATCTATGTAGGGCTATTGGTTTAATTAAGTTCTCCCAGGTGCTAATGACTGCTAAAGTTGCAACTCCTCCCAGACCTGCTGCCTGGGAGCAGCACTTGGAAAGGCCACAGCACATAGCTCTCTCCTTGAGGGTGCTAGTGTGAGGTACCTTGTGATGGAAGGTGGTGAACTCTACCCTCTGGAGATATGAATCTCTCTCGACTGAAAAGGAGTAGGGCATGAGCAAACTCCTAATTTAGATCATTTGAGTGCATAAACTTCCAGGAAAGTCAAACAGGAGCTCTGTTCCCTGGCTTCTTCACCTGTGACACAACGTGCTCAGAGGTTGAGCAAGAGGGATTTTCAGACCGAGAATGATGCTGTACTGCCAAATATTCTGCAGATTACAGCGCATAAAAAGTAGATGGCTGGATGCATAACTACACATGCATAATATTGCAAGGGAAATGCAGTACCAAAATATTCCTCACTGCTAAAAGATAGGTCTCTCAATGAAGAAAGCCCATCAAAGTATTAAAAGCTACTTCCCTGGACTTCCCGAAGACATCTAATCCTTTAATCTCTGGAGGATGGTTGTTTTTTAGAAGGGATGCCATTAGCTTGTTGTGGGATGAATTATGCACGAATTTATTATTGATTCAAGGGGAGACTGCTCAAGCATGAAGTCAAAGCCAAGACAGAGCAGAAGGGAAAGAATGAGGTTTCTGTAGTTCAGTATAAGTCATTCATAGTCCAACAGAGAAAAAAAAAAAAAGACAAAACAAGCAGTTGCATGATTGCATGGTCAAGGTATTTTACATAGCAGAGAATCTGCCCATGACTGCTGAGGAAGGGGGACCTGAAGTGCCCAGGCAGAACCAAAGGAACACCCAGCCTGCCTCCAAATCCCCAGTGTAGCCCAATGTGATGCTCGTGACACAGCTACAGAAGGTCGCTTGGGAAGAGAGAAATTTTGCAGACAGCTTGACACAGTACCAGGCTGATGCGGTTAGTTCCAGTACAGAGGTGGGGGAGCATAACTTGGGAATTAAGAGGGCACTGAAACTAAAAGCACATACAGCCCAGATGATTCCCTCAGGGTAACAGGGACCTGTCAGTTTGACTTTGAAACAGAAAAAGAAAGAGGCTATTTAAGCAGCCAGGAAGGCTGGAGGTAAGCAGCAAGGGGTAATAACAATGAGCTTATACAGCAAGTCAGTCATTGGCAAATATAAAACAAACCATGCAGAGGTTTAATAGCATGTTTAGTGTTTCAAGTAATGGACGTAAAATTTGCTTTTCTCAATTTGACCTCTGTTAACAACACACAGCATTACAGGTCTATTATGCTGCAGCATTCCCATGATAAACTCATCCCGACAGAGAGTGCTGGGGACCGTTTCCTATTGCAATCAGAAAAGAGATCAATAGTAATAATTACACACACACACATACACGCGCTCTTGCTCTTTGCTTATAGCAACTCTGCAGTGGAAATATTACAGTGACATTTAGGCAGAAAAATATCCAGCAGAAATATTACACAGAAACTGTCCCTGATGCTGCTGCTGCACAGAAAATGGTGGGGGGGAGGGAAGGGGGAGGAAATTAGTAAAACTAAACAACTCTAATACCCCGAAGGGTTTATTTTAATTGCAACAAGGCAGTGGCCTGTCTCTGGACTCAGCCCCCATGTGTTCTGCTAAATAATCTTCTTTGAAATATTATAAATATGTAGAACTTTGAGAAGTAGGTCAGTAGCTCAACATGTAGTAGCAAATAACCATGGATAAAATTTCCCTACCATCTGCAGACAGCAGCAAGTCCAACACACTGTTTTGCTAGTCCAAGGGCTATGCACTGCCCTCACAGCCTGTTCCCCAAATTACAGCAATGCTGAAGCTCCTGGTCATGGCTAGCAACATGCCTGTCCACCTGCAGAGAAATCAAGCTGGCCTCTCTCAACACCAAGTTGTCTCGCAGTCAGCAAGGGCAAGACGAGGAGAAAGCAGGAGAATGCAAGGATTTGGGATATTGATATAATTAATATATGTAGCAGGGAAAAAAAGCTACAGCTCAGGTTAAAATCCAGAAAACATCGGCTCTGTCGTAAAGGTGACTTCAAAACCCTGAGCTCTGAGCATTGGTCCCGGTGCATTAAAAGCCATTGCAGGAGGAACGCGTGTGCCCGGTGAGCCCTTTGCAAAGTTCCTTGGGACCTGCGAGAGCCAAGCCCGAGCCCTCACCCCGAGCCCTCCCGAGGATGCTGTGCCCCCAACTGCTCCCTGTGCCTCTTCCCCTCCCCGCCGCAGGTTTCGGCATCACTCACCATGAGCAAGCTGAGGGCAGCCTCGGGAGCGCGCTGCACAGCCATGGGCG
>NW_010577773.1:89500-104238 GCF_000705375.1 Tinamus guttatus
CGCGGCCGAGCATCCGCAGGAGCTCCGGATAACTGCGGGGAGAGAAGCCCCCGCGCAGGCTGGAGCGCGGCCGCGAGAGGAGGAGAGGATGGGCGAGGGGGTGGGGAGGAGAGGAGGGAAGGAAATAACCTTCCCAGCCTGGGAAAGGAGCTTAAGCTAGGCCAAATTTTACACTAGGGAGGGGAGGGGAACGAAACGGGGAGGCTGCTGGAGAAATGAGATATCAGAAGCCGCAGGGTATTTAAAGCTCAGATGCTCGCTGCTACAGTGAGCAGCGGGAACGGGGGACGTGCATCAAACACCTACGTGACAGGTTAGGTCCCAGCCAGTCCTCCCCCTGCCCCAGCTCCATATAACTGCTTTTAATTGCCGCTTTCCTTCCTCCACCTCCATAAACACCCAGGCTAAGCAGCACAGCAGTGTCCCTGACTCGACATCTCTGCCCTGGCAATGCTACAACATCAAGCATTGCAATGCACTGCTTCCCAAATGGCCAAATCTCTTCTTGCAAACCCCCACTTCTCCTTTTCTTTCCCTTTTTTTTTTTATTTTTGGAAAGCAGATGCCTGCATAATACAGACATGAGCTACGCAGTAGAGGAGGCAGCACCGGAGAACTGCAGTTACCTTTATCATGTTCAAGCAAGAGCTGGGTTATACGCTGGCCCTTATCACCTTAACCCCCTAAAAACAGAAAAAAAGTGTCCGCTCGTCCTCCTTCTCTTCTCCAAATGGATCTAGCTCCCCATGGAGCTAGCACACTTCCTAGGAACGTGTAATTACAGAGCTCATGAGTGTGCTCACGCCGGCTGCGCCGCAGCCCCCCTCCTTCCCTCCGCACGCTGCAATCCCCTGCGGAGCTCCGGCCGCACGGGAGGTTGGAGGCGGCTAATTGCGAAAATGGGGGCAGTTAAGACCCGAAGACAAATTAGCCCTGAACACAAGCTGCTTGTTTAAGTACTGCATGCAAATGGCAGAGCCACTTTCTTAAAGGCTTCGCAAGACAAGCGCAGCATCCTTGTACGACAGCCCGCACACCAGTGCGGAGGCCACAGCTCTCACCTAGATGTGTTGTAGGACCTGGGGGTTAGCAGCTCTAATCCATCCAGAGCTCCCGTGACATAAACACCCATTTTTGCAGAGCTCAGAAGTCTCATGGATTTTAGTGTTTCAATTCTTGCATCTCCTTTCTGAACCACCACAATTTTGGCTTGATTTCCAGAAGGCTTAGCACAATGACAGTGCCTCTTCATCTTCCAGATCTTGCTTGCGCGTTGTCCTCCCCTTCGTGGTTTCGGAACCCAATTAGAAGTTCCAGTCAAATCTAATCAGGGAGAAACAGTTGGATGCATGTCATTCCTGCAAGTATCATGGAAACGGGAAGCTGGATTATAAAAGGTGGTTGCAGTGGGGTCTCCATGAAGGCAGGCAGCAGTCCATCCCCTGCACACCATGGCAGGCCTGTCAGCACGTGCATCACGCTGAAGCACCCACGGGGCCAATCTCTCACTGCTCACCCATCACCACATTTCAACAAACAGGACATAGAGCTGTGGGAAATTGCAAACATTTCCTGAGGTCATACAGGACACCTGTACTTTTCATAAAGCACATATAGCACATGCTGTATAGAGAAGCCTGGGGTCCTCATGTAAATGCAATGATTTCCACCACAATAATGCCAGTGGAAACCTCAAGCAGAGCCCAAAGTCAGTGAAAACCCCCGCAAGCTGAGGCACTATGCCTGGTGTTAAAGGGTGACTGCAGGGCTTCCTTCCCCCCGACAAGTACTCCATGAAGAGGTGTAGGAGGAGGAGGCCACTCATGCACATGAAGGATGCTCCTCCAGGGAAAAGAGGAGTTTTCTGGGTCCCCCCTCCTTGGTTTTGGGCTGTAGGCATCGCTCATGCACATGAAGGGTGCTCCTCCAGGGATCCAGGGAAAAGAGGAATTTTCTGGGTCCTCCCTCCTTGGTTTTGGGCTGTAGGCATCAGCACCCAAGAAGAATCACACATGTGTGGGTTTTCAGTTCCTACAAAGGACATTTGCACCAGACATTGTTGTCACCTCCACACCTCAGACTTTGGCAACAACATCAGGGAAGGAGGGAGTTTCAGTTGTCCCGGTCATGCTGATGTGGAGACTAGTTTCTTAAATGCATTAAGATACCTGAGTATTACAGATCTGGGCTTCAGTGATTCATGTAAATCAGACCAGAGTGTTGATGCAAAATTCCTCCATATTCCCTAATGACAGTACCCATCTTGGCTGTCCACACTCATCTGAGGCTACAAGCTACAATATGATCTGCTCCCTTCCCTCTGAAGAGATTCATCTTCATCTATGCAGATGAACAGATTGGTGACTTATCCTAGATAGAGAAGCGGTCTACTTAAATATCTCTTGAAAGAGAAAAGTAGGTAGAATACAAGATGATGGCAAGTTTTGAAAGAGCATCTCAGAGCATCAAATTAAGGATTATGTAACTACTTATTTTTTAGCAAGACCCTGACAAATAATCCAAGACTATTATATTTTTCCTTAGACTAACCCAATCCGAAGCAGTACATAGAAGTGACTGCAGAAATGAGGCTTTCAGTAATGCTTGTGTCTGATGAATGAGGTTTTCCTCCTCTTTGTCAAGCAAGTTCTTTTAAGGCATTAGGCTACCGACAAGTTTTGGTTTTTTTTTTTTTTTTTAAGACTTCCCATATATTGCTGCCATTGATATTGCAATCACTAAAAATCAAAGTACTTTCTCCAGTCACTTGTGACATTTGAGAGACCAAAATCCAAATATGACTTGTCTTTCATTAGATATGTGCTTCAGTGAAAGGTTTTTTAGCAATATGAGTTACCAGAAGGTGATTTATTTAAAGAAGCATGTAAAAAAAATAATAAAAAAATCAATAAAGAGAAGCTAAGTATAAATCAAGTTAAAAGCTGTTATTTTTAGTAATTTAGTAAGACTTATATTATTGTTCTATCAGAAAAATAGTAACTTAAGGTTAGCATTACTACCGTAAGCATTAAGGTGACCAACCCACACTAACTTACTAATTTACACCATCCAAGCAAGCCATCCAAGAAAACAATGGCATTTCGAAAACTTTTCTGAAGTTATATTTGGGTTGGTGCTAGCTATGCAGGTTTTTTAACCTTGAATTTAAAGGAGAATGAGCTGCCAGAGGTGTGACAATTATAGATGGTACAAAGGCATTCATTGCTATGTGAATTTAATGAATTTCCTTCAGTCATTCGCACATTGCTTGTGCATCTTTGCCTTTGTGGGAATTCCAATGATTAGCTTCAAGTAGGCATTAGACACAGAAAACAAGTTTTCTTTATGAACTCCCATGGCAGAAGTGCTGCTCATCCAAAAGAAGTAAGCAAATCATACAACAACTCACGCTGAAGCCACACAGCTGGAATGTCCAAGATGCCTAACCAGACTATGGAGAAATACATGAAAAGAATAGTCATATAATTCAAACAGACAAATGCAATGGCCTACACTTGATTTGCAGCATATCCCCAAGAAAGAGGAAAGGCTGACTCCGACAAATAAATTATTCATTGTAAATTACTCATTCAGGTTTAATAAAGATTATAGAAAGGAATTTATTACATTAGCTCTTCTCCTTACATTTCCTTCCATCAACCTGATTTAGAAAAAAGTAAACCCAAACAAACGCTTTCCTCCCTGTCCCCCCTAGTCCCCCCATACGCACTTATCATGTCCCACAGTTGTTTCCCGCAAGGATCTCGGACTGTTTCTTTTGAAAAACCTCAGCTCTGGATGACTGTGATGGATTATTTTTAAAACTACCAAAGCACTATTATGCAAGAAGAAATATTTGCTTCCGAATCTTGCAGACAGTAGCAAATATTACTAAAAACAGGTTTAACCATGACCTAGATTATGAGACGGGTTGAAAGGAGTAAAATGAAACTTAGTCCTAGTTTCCAGTTTAGGTGCTGATTATTAGTATGTTCTTCTAGCCCTACTTCTTCAGAGAAAAATAGTGCTGTTCATAAGTGGTATAAAGCAGAAGTTCTACCTCCAGCTGAGTGCTCTCTTGCTTGAATGTCTTTGTATCATTATTTTGAGAGCTCTATATGCAACCCACAAGAGGCTCATGGCTGAACAACCAAGCTCCCAGAGACTATTTATGTTTGAGGACTGATTAGCTACGATAAACACCACTCTGAGACATTAAGAGTCCTAGAAATCTCTTATTACGAGGACAAGCACTAGCTGTCACAGCACTTTCCTGTAATGCCACCATACCTAGAGACACTTCTCGGACCCTCTGGAGGCACATCTTCCACAACAGTGACAGTCATAGGAAAGCGAACCCCCTTTCAAATACAACACACAGCACACCTCTTCCACAGAGGCAAGGGCAAGACATGGAATGCAAGATGGCCAGTCCAGAGGCCCCCAGTAGACAATTGCTTGGGCCAGGAAGAGAACTGAGGCTTCCTGTGGCCTCCATGCAAGACATTAGGCAGCGCAGGCCAACAAGACCTCTGGTATCCAAGCATGAGACCTGGAGTATCCCAAGCGCTTGTACCAGTAGCAAGAGCCTGAGATGTCGAGTTCACAAAAGGACACCCCAGTCACACACAAGTACTGGAGTCTCATCAGAAGTGGTGTATCCTATCCTAGGGAGACCTAGAGCACCTGCTGAGCTCCTGTAGGATGGCAAACATGGCTCGGCAGCTTTCCTCAATTTCAGGGTGTGCTTTGGTCAGTATGTGGGTAGGGGAGTTATTGCTGGTGCAGTTAGTGCAGTTTCATGGCTCCTTTGACCAGGCCCTTTGACCATCTCCCTTCTTCAAAGGGCAACTCTCTTGTCTTCCAGTTTCAGAGACGCTCAATAGCTGTTTGGCACTCGTGTCTCACACCTATCCATGTCTTCTGTACAAGCTCCAATACCCAAGTATACAACTGAACCAGTTATCACAGCCAAGACCTAGTAAGCCCAAGAGAGAAGAGAAAAAGAAAAGCACACCTGTATGTTAAAAATAAAAAATAAGCATGTCATAACTTGAAGTATTACTTAATAGCATAGTAATTAGCATTCAGTAACTATCTGAACTAATTTAAGAGTCATGGATTTCATATTATGATTGTTTATATTAGTTTGACACTTAAAAGATAAGGAGCTCAGCACATTCAAATGTGATGAGCTGAGTTGAGCTTAATAGATACAGCATTTGAGAGCCTGTGAGCTTGTATCACTGCTATGGTTAAATTTGTCTCCTGAAAAAAAAAAAAAAAAAAAAACATGCAGTGCTGCCATGCAGTCTTCTCAGGTAGATTTGTGCTGTCTTTCCTTACAGAGCTTCCTCCCTTCAGCCTCAGAAGGGCCTGTCCACAGCATGGACCTAACTATCCAGCCAAACAAAAATCTACATGAAGTGGCTACTGCTACTGTGTAATGTCTTGGGGCAGAAAGTGAGTCAGAAGTTAAAGTGAATAACAGCTGTCTGAATGCAAGTGTTATTTAGAGCAAACAGCCAATTCTGGGTTTCTGTCCTTAGACCAGGGAGTCATCTAAACTAATATGAACAATTTAGGATCTAAGATGCCTTCAACAGTCAATGGACTAATACAGGCAACTTCAGAGGGTAGGTTAATGATCCCATCTGTCTTCAAGGGTAATGACTATGCTCTGGAGATGCTGTCTCTATCCATTGGCTGCCTCAGACTAAGGAACTGTTTTAACATTGGCAACAGATTTCATCACAAGCATCAGCCTCAAGAGCTACTCCCATGTACCAGTCATATACACTGAACTTTCCTACCCGAGGTGGGAGGAAGAGCCCAAATCCAGGGAGCCAGGGTTGGCAGCGGGGGATGTACACAAGCCACATGCTCCCAGAGACTGCAGCCCGGGGTGCTCCCAGCACTGAGCACAGCTTCCAGAAGACACCTTTAGGTTTCCCCATCCTGGTGCTGTGACTGCAGGTAGGTCCAGAAAGACAAAACTGATTCCTAAAAAAACGTTGCCCTAGAGAGGGAAGAAAGCCAAATTGACAGCTCTGGCACAGATAGACACCCCAAAGAGGTAGCTCATCTGCCTAGGACCTGGCAATAAGAATAGCACAAACTCGCTGGAGAAAGTCAGCATAAATATTTTCGTCAAAGAGATGGAGCTGATGTTTATTTGTAGCACAGTTGCACCTTGATTATCACGCAGATGTTTAGGTGATCTGGTGGTGTTAGATATTTTACATCTACCTTACTAGACCAGGGATGTTATTATCACATCAATGATTTGTTATAACTCCCGAACTCCCGCAGCAGAATTATAGAGGATGTTCATGAGCTCTCACCTGCTTCAGAGTGAAGTCTGAGGTTCAAAAAAAAAAGTAATAACAAAAATGAATACTTGCACAATCTGTTCATCTGATTCAGCTGAGAGCACAGTATTTTCCAGCAAATTATTAGAACCTCTCAAACAATCATGGTTATTTCAGCAGTGGTTATTGTAGCATGACTTAAGTAAGATGCATTGCTCGCTCTAAGGATTTTAAAATCCATAGTGAGCTGGAGAGAGTGAGAACACTTTGTGGGAGTGGGGGTAGGCCAGGAAAAAAAGAGGATGTTATATATAGATATGTTGAAAGTTACACTCATAACAGTAAAATGAAAAATTTTAATGCTTTTGGAATGTTTTCAGCAATCCTTATATTAACACTTGCCAAAGCAAGTTATCACTACATGCAGAACTTAACATTCGGTTGCTATTATATAGTCAAAGGAGTAGTGGAGTGTTAAAACAGAAGTCTATTTTAAAAGTAACTAGAGAGCTAGTTTTATTCATTTGCGAATTACAGTTGCAAGGAACTAATTTAGTGGAGTACTAATAAAGACAGAACCGTTCTTACTAGGTAATATCTACAGTTATGAAGTATATATGAACATTAATATGCAGAAGTGAATGCAGGGTATCCAAATACCCTTCTTTAGTTCAAAAATATGTTCTGTGAAACTCTCACAATTCAGCTCAGTCCATTAATTGCCCTAAATATCATGGCTGGTAATCTACAAATTAGATTATAAAACCTCACTGAATATAAACAAATGCTAAAATAGATTGCCTCTGCTTTCTCGGCAATTAGTTTGCAAAGCAGTTACTGTATTTTATGTTTTAACTGTATTAAAGAGCCAACAGTGATTTCACAGTAAAGCAGCTTCATAATGAATATTGTTTTTATGAATCCTAAGTCCAGTCATTACATTTTATGGTTGCCTATATAATCACAAGTATCTTCCAAAATTAAATCAGTCTATATAATCAAATCATCCCTACAGTGTTGCTGGGAGTCAGAAGCTAGGACTCCAGACCCACACAGGGCCATTGGATGTCCAGTTTTTCCACCCACATATGCCTTCTTTCCCTCTCCCAGGAACATCGGCCAGTGGGATATTGAGAATTTGCGGTGTTAGCCTGGGATTTCCAGACATCTGGTATCTCTGACCAACAAGGTACATGGATAATGGTTCTGGTTGGGATGCTTTATACCTAAAGAACAGGAGGTGACTGTAGAGCACATACTCACAGTAATTTTCATGTCCTGGGATAAAGAACTAAATATATTTAAGCACTTTTCTAGACCACAACAATTAAGAACTAGGTCCACAGGGAGACAAACCTATACCATAGCTCAAGGCTATGTGAAATGTATGGACATTGCTCCACATTTGACATGCATCAGAGCAGGGTGCCAGTTCAGGCAACAAGCAAGAAGCTTGGTGAGCAAGGAGGCCACAAGCCCTCAAATCCCAAACGTGAGCCCACAGCCCCTTCAGGTCTGACAGGTTTGTACAAGCAAAGACTTGGGACTGCATACAGAGCCATTCCTCACCACTTCTCATTTGTTATTGGGAGCACTCCCAAGGAAGCTCACTTCCATTTCAGGGCAGAATCAGAAAAAAACAAGTCTCAAGCTCTGGAGGAATTGCTACTGGTTTCAGCATTTACAGGAACCCAGAAGGTGAAGGAGATTGCAGATGAGAGCTACTCTGAGGGCAAGTGCCTCACTTTTCAGTCAAGTGCTGACACCCCCAGACACACCAGGGAAGTTCAGAGTCTAGTGCCTGCTGCAGCCAAAGGTAATAAAATTTGCATAACATTGTGCTAAGACAGCTGAGCCACTTTCAGGACTTGCTCTGCTTTGCCATGATCATCCACTTGGAGCTACCTGGAGACTTCACAGCATACTGCCTTGTGCAAACGGGCACATCTTGCAGAGGCAACTGCAAGGGACCATTTCAGATACAAACAGTCACATAGCAGCAGGGAATTTCTCATCTTTATCACACCAGAGAGTGTCTTAAATTAAATATCCCTCCCATCTTCAAGGTACTACAGAGACATGATGCCCCCCTTGAAAGATGGAGGAGGATCAGAGCCAGGTGGTTGCTAGTTCACTTAGCCAGTTGGTCTCTCATGGATTAAAACTCAGTTTGTTTGTCAAGTGTGAGAATTGTTGATACAAGTAGGAAAATTAGCCCTATACCCTCCACACCTATGTGTATGTTACTGTAGTATTTCCTGGATGAACAGATCCATTGAGTTTCTACAACAGTATCAGGGCAGAGATAGCAGAGCTGCTATTCAATCTCCAAAAACAAGAAATGCAAAAAACACATTTCAGAGGGACAGGCTACGGAGTAGAGCACACTGGTGACATATTGCTTGAAAATCATCAGCAGCTCCAAATGTGCCACCAGCACTGATGCTTTGGCATGCCAGTCTGCTGAGTTTGTTTCCCTGATTTTCCAAATTCCATCACAATATTAATACACCAAGCTTTCCCCATTGGGGATGCAAGAGCTTGGTTTGTGAAGTACAATGAACTTACAACAGCAATTAAAGCATGCTACTTCCTTTACCCAGGCATCTTTACCATCATGCTTCTTTCCTCCCAAGGCAAATCAATGGAAAAGAATATTTTATTCTGCTGTGTTGGGGGTCTAGTTCAGAATTTGCTGAGTTCAGTAGATTTTTATACTGAAATTAAGCAGGATTTAGATCACTGATAAAATATATTTTGACTCTTCTATACACAAACAGCTGGTAGCTTAGAGATGTGCATTCTGTTTGAAGTGCCATCCCTTGACTAAGCAAGGCCTTTTAGATTCTGAAAACTGTTGTCACTCAGGGATGTACATGTCTAAGCTAAGGGAAATGTTGTCAGTGGTATTCTACATTCTCTGTGATAAAACACTTCAGTGTGCAGATATGCAGAGGCCATGCTAAGATGCAATATTCCAACTGTGAATTTTGCATCATTATCACACCTTCACAGCTCTTGTTTTCCCAGCATTTTCAATAGAACATGAAGTGGCACAGGTGGGAGCAAAGAAAAGCATTGCCTTCACTGTAGTCATTAACAAATCACATAGCCAAAAAAGCTCAAATTCAAACAAACAACAACAACAAAAATTTAGTCTTGATCTGCATCACCTGTGGATAACATTCCATTTGCGTGATCAATACAAGGGATTTTTAAAAGAGAAAGGGAGTATTTGTCACTGCACTTCCTCAAGAGCCCAGAAAGAAGCTCTTCCACATGGTCTCTCCCAGGATCCAGGAACAAGGCCAAGAGTCCAACTACACTATCTGTATGGAAGTGCAAGGGCTGTCCCGACTCAGATGTCTGCACTGCCACCCTCGCCTCCAATGCAACCTGGAGGGTCCCTTCTCCCCCTAGTCCAAAGGATTCCGGACATGAACCTGACATGAACCCAGGATCATGGACAAGAGCCTGAATTCACTGAATGTTCTCCTTAGTGAAGATCCGGGGAGATGCTGCACCAGAATCACACATATCTGCTCTTGGCCTTCCTGTTTATGAACTCCACTTGTCTTCATGCTGCAGCAAGCACAGAGACAGGACACCCCAAGAGATCACCTCATCTAGAGCCACCAGCTCCTCATCACTTGTTAAAACAAACAGAAACCTCCCTCGCAATTTCAGCTCCCCTTCCTCTGACCAGGGAAAATTTTTACCTGCCTGTTCCAAACTAGGTCCCTCAGGAAGGAGAGCCAAGCCCAGCACCCAGGGGCAGAAAATCAAGCAGATGATGTTCAGTCAATAAACCTACCCTCACACACCTCTCCCTAGCTTGGGTGGGGGTAGAGGGAAGGAAAAGCTAATATTCCACAACATGTTTCAATTCTTACCTCAGGGTACACATTTCATTTGCCAACATAAAAATGCAACATTATGCCAAAGCAAAGCTATTTCCAAGGCAAAAAGACATCATAGAAACATTACCTCTGACAACTGATATTGCTTCTTCCCCAGAGCCTGAGCCAGGCTGCTTGCTCCACACACCCTTACTCCTCCATTCAGCTCTGCAAATGACTTCATAGCATTTGATCAGTCTTGCTGAAGAAGCACAAGTGAGGTGACACCCTCTCTATCTCGATCCCCAAGTCGGGAGGGTTTATGTGTTCCTCCTGGGATTGTAGTGCCTGAGCAGCTATTCCTGGATGTGTTTATCCACATTTTTGAGAAAAGGAAATTCTCATACTCCTGCTCTGTAGCCCACACTCTTCAAACAAGAGTGAAGTTTGAAACTATATAGGCTAATTCCAGTGAAATAACTGAGAAATGCAGCCCCGTCAACAAGAGAAACCACAAAACATGTATCTGGACTGTCTGGAGCTACTCACTGACTATGGTCACATTTGGCAAATAATTTCCAGGTGAAATTAATGGGAAGACAATAAAACAAGTGAGTCAAACTATTTTTTTTAGTAATTTCTACACTTCAAAAAATTGTTCCCCAAATTAAGATATGCTTTGTTTGTGAAAATTGGAATGCTTGATTTGATATTAAAAAAACTAATTCAGTTATTTCTTTCCTTTTTGATGTGAAAAAGATAACTTTTGCTTAGGGCTGATGTAAAATGTTTCTTCGATTTCTGAATTCAACCAAAAAAGAAAAAAAATCGGAAAAGTCAATTATATGTTTAGCTGTATAAGTGACACACACAGAAACAGGTAATTGAGCTTGAACCTCTTGGATTTTATCTTTCCGTCATTGGTACAAAGACTGTACATTGACTGTTTCTATCAAAATACATCTAAATACTCCAATTTGATTCATACAAATCCTTTCAAATATATTTTGCAATTTGAGGAGGCCTTCTTAGAAGTGTGTGACCTTTTACAGTTCTGGATATAAGCAAAATGAAAACAGTTTTCTTTACAGTCATTCCAAATAGCTCTTTGTGACTTAGATAACAATAATTTCCTTTAAAATGTCAGATTAAATTAAATTAATTTAGTCTTCCCAGCTTGCATTATGTTTCAAGTGTTCTTAGGCAAGTTCTCATTCATATAACATATTTAATGCTTGGTTTACAGCAAATGGCGTAAGTAGAAGCCTTTACACCTTGCATTAGATAGTACTGTTTGTTAAACAAAAATATGATGGATTTATTTTCATTCAGGGAACGCATTTAGAGAGCAATTTGTTACCTTGTTACTACCGATGGCTGGATGAATGCTGAGCAAGTATAAGTGCATTGTGCTTTTTAAAAAATAATGAGCCAGAATGTCTTTATTGCTTTGCTAATTAATACAAGGTTTAGTTCAGGGTTTTAACTTAGCACAAGATTGTCATGCATTTCCCTAGCACAAGAGCACCTGCGTTTCCCCTATTGGTTTGAAATGAGACAAAATCCTTTCTGCAGATTTTATAGGGTACCCTGTGGAAATCTATAGCTTGGCTAAAATTTTCAGCTCAGCTCTATCAGAACCTGTGAAATGGCAAAAACTGAAAGTAGGGAATCGTGCCATTGTTATTGCATTTCACTAATTTACTTTAACGTTCCCAGTCTTAATGGCTTTTGGAACCATGTAATAAGAAGAGTGATAGTACCTGGGGCTATATTAGATAGAGTGTAGCCAGCAGGCCGAGGGATCCTTCCCCTCTACTCAGCATTAGCGAGGCCACCTCTGGAGTGCTGGGTCCAGTTCTGGGCTTCTCAGTCCAAGTAAATAATGAAAATAGTAAAGCAAGTCTAGCAAAGGGCCATGAGGAAGATTAAGGGATACAGAACCAACTTGCATGATCTCAAGAAGTCTGTCCCAAGATCCTGTCTGGACATCCCCAAGAACTCCCTCCCATTAGGAATGGAACATTGCCTGTGGTAGCAACCATCACATTTACTCCTCCTACTAATAATAGAGACAACCATTTTTATTTATTTTTGTTCTATGTGCATGGTGAGAAGTTATCTAGATACAAGTTAACAAGGGAAAGACAAACACGAGCTTTAGAAAAGAATCAAACTCATATGGCTCTTGTAGACCTAAGTCCCACACTAAGCAACAAGATCTTAGGAAACCATGCATCTCCTTTCCTTACAAGCACCCCTCTATATGATACAAATTACATGTTCTAGTGGAGCAAGGGAAGCTCTACGTGAAGGGATTTCTTTTTCCCTCCTGAGCAATCCTACACAGCGTTTGAGTGGAAAGGCTGTACCTCCACACAGGACGCTGCCCATTCAGTAAAGTATTCATGTGCATAAGAATCTACAGTATTATGTAACTGTTTGTTATACATCTTATAAATGTGCTTAAATTAAGCTACAGCATTTTGCTTCTGCTGAGGCTTTTCCAGAACAAAAAGCACATGCAGATCTGTATGGCTTTAACATGGCCTTGAACATGTTTGCACAACATGCTTTGTTGAAAGAATAGGAAAGGTAAGAAAGAAAACCCAAGAAACACAATCTTCTCTCCAAATTCCTCCCTTTGCTTCCTTCATTTTATTACATTTGGCTGAGGAAGATTCAGCAACAAAAACAAAAAAAAATAAAACAAATAAACAAACAAAAAGCAGAATGGAAAAAATAAAGAGATTTTTTTTTTCAGAAGAGTAATAAAAGGCATTGGAAGAACAAAAGGAGGGATATAATTTTAGAAAAAAAAATGTTGTTTTATCCACACGCTTTGTTTTAAATCACTGGCACCAATAAGTCACTCTGAATTCAGTTGACACTAGTCAGCAAGATTTGATGGAATTACAATAACCTATGCATATGTATATAACAAGATGTAACAAAAGGGACATGCAGAAAAATAAAATGAACTGTATGAAATCAATAAAATGTAACTCTCTGACCTAATAGGTGTTTCCTGCCCATTTTTTCCAGTTATTTGATAAAATCGGTGCAGCATACGGTTTTAATCTGCCTGTTGCATCTGTCCTGTGTCTGTGAACTGGTTCCTTTATTGGCCATATTAATCTATTTTTAAATGTAAAAACAGTGCCTCTAGAGATGAAACCAAATTCCTATCTGTTATTAAAACTTGCTTTGATAGAATTAACATTTTTGCTCAAACTGTTACATTTCTCAAAGCCAATCTTAGGAAAAGAGAGGGCACCATCTTCTCTGCTACAGGGGGAAAAGAGACAGGATAATAAGAAATGGAGCAGATGGAGTAAATTTTCAAAGCTGTGTGTGGGAGTCAAGCATTCAAATTCCATTAACCAATAACGGAGTCGGAGGATCAGACTCCTACTCACCAGGCTTTGCAAACAACAGGTTCACATTTCTCTAGTTTGACTAGCTTCTTGCATGTCTCTGAAGCTGCTCTGGCTTCTTTCTATAGGCTGATATTTATGCAATGGCACAGGGTCACCTGTGTCTACATTTGGGGCAGGGCTCTTTACCTGTCAAATAGAAATGGAGATACATGTAGGTCTGCGCTTAGTTATGTGCTGAATATGCTTATGGATATAGCATACAGGGTGGCTACAATCATGCCATGGCTATGTCCCGTGAGCAGGATCAAGCAACGTATCATCAGTGGCTTAGTGGAGGTGCCATGATGGCCATGCTCTCCCTTAGGATGGAGGAAAGGTGGGAAGCAGATGGACAAAGCCCATATGTGCTCAGGCAGGGTATTCTGTGCTGCTCCAAGTCTGGTACCTACAATGTGTCCTACACATGGACCTTGCAACCCCATAATCACGAGAAATACTCAATTTGGGCTGGTGGGATGCCCTCTGTAAGTAAACATTGGTGGCACCAGCCTTCCACACAGGAGGAGCTGATGATCCCAATCTTTTTAAGCCTAATTCCTGTAGTCTGTGTGAAGCCTGAAGCGACTCCACACATGCATCCTGGACTTTCACCTTCTCCCTTGGAGCATCTCCACAATAGCACTTGTTTTCTATTATGTGATTAATTTTCCCTTATGCAAAAGCAGGTACTCTGTCCCTGATAGCTAATGAGAAGCAGCAGTCTTCAGCTCCTCTGTATTTTATCATGGTAGCTTTATTTTTAACTGACATTAATCACCCAATTATTAGGAGTGACACAGAACTTACACCCTATCGTTGGAATCTAATTAACTTCCAAACCTATAAATCAGTCTTGTACATCAAATGCATAGCATCTAGGGGCTGAATCCCTTATTTGTTTCATGGGGACGCTCAGCAGCTCCCGTTACCAGTGAAGTGCAGCACAAAAGCAGAACAAAGCAGCCCTGAAGAGCACGTAAATATGCTCTCCTGCCTCCCTCCAGTGCAAACGCTGAGCTTGAAGCATCCTTCCCCACAGACCCATTGCAAGGTGCCAGGGCTCCGCCACTGCTCCCAGCACTCTGAAATGCCACACGGACCACGGGGAAGCCGAGGGATGCTCTTGGCATTGCCATTTGCTCCCCCATTTCTCCAAGAGCATTCAGCAG
>NW_010577773.1:104256-122740 GCF_000705375.1 Tinamus guttatus
GTGATGTGCAGAATGGGACTGGGCGCTGCAGGAGGGGTGACCTCTCGAAATGACTGTGAGACAGACAGATGCCTGGGCCCTTACTTGAGACAGTAAGTCTCAAGTAAAAAGGAACCTGGTGTCACAGCTTCATCTAGATGCACTTACCTTCAACAATATCTTCAGAAATTTGTCCAGCAGTGACAGCATCTTACAAGTCCTACTGAGCTTCTACCAGCAGGCTTAAGACCTAGTTTGTTTGTAAAAAATACAGTACTTGGTTGTGACAGACACCCTGGGGACATTTCAAACCCAGACATGGTCCTAACCCACCAAAAGAGCTTGTCTAGACAGCCCTGGTCATCAGGAGACTTGTCCTCCTCTTTCTGATTCCTCTGGGTTTAGGTAGGAGGCGTATCTTGTCACTAGCCAAAACCAGAATTCTTCTTTAACCCACATTAAAGTAAAGTGAGAATATAGACATTTCCTTTACATATATAAAAGAAACAGTGTAATCATGAATACTTGTAAAATATATAATTTGAAGAAAAATATATATATGTATATATATAAACTTTATAAGCTGGTTATACCAATATTAACTCTCCATAGTCTCTGTTTCTCTCTCCTATAGCATCCAGGTGATTAGCAGCAAACACTATCCTGGGACATCATTTGTCAGGGGTTCAGTCAGGTTTGCATTCTTCAGAGAACCTCTCTTTCATAGAAGGCATGAGATTTTATAGATAATTTTATTTCTGGAGTCCTCAAGACTGCCTGGATAGATTTAATCTTTCTTATTGAAACATATTTTTAATAACCTCTTTAGAGGTTATAAAGGGAACCTTGACGCTGCTTTAATAACCATAAGCATTGTTCCACTTCCTTGGAGATGCAGGCATGGCTTTGTTAGTGCAGATGTCACATCCTTAACAGTCCTTGACTCACTGAAGGGGAAAATTTCCCCTCCCTCCTATCAGTATTAAACATATCCACAATCAGAAGCTCGTATCTGATTTTCCTCTGCATAACAGCAAACACAGCATCAGCATTTAAATGTAGTGGTAATGGCGATGAACTATAAGCATCCCCCTAAGACTATGCTAGCAGTTAATCTCTGCATTAAAACAAGGAAAGCAGAAATGGGGAATCGGCTTTGATTCGTTTTGAGAAGGCAACTAACTGGCATGAAGTCTGGCAGAAACATCAACAACACCATGTATCTGCTTTGAAAATCCAGATATTTGGTCCAGAAGGTTCCAGGCTCTGACCCCATCCCTACAGGGGATCCCATCCCTAGAGGTTGCAAGTGGAGCATAAGCAGTAGGCTGGAAGCTCATCTGAGGGGCAAGGCTGAAGCACCACTTCATGCAACTGCATCTTCTTTTCCCCGTACTTAGAGGCTGAAATTTTTCAGATGTGGATGCAAGAACATTCATCTGTTCAACATGCGTAATGTAACTCACAGCCTCCTGTGCCAGCCTGCAGCTTTAAGCTTGCTCACTCCAAGCACATCCAATGGCACATGATGGTTTCCATGATTTTTTTTTCTTCTCTTGACTAGATGATTGGTGTTCCTAGCAACTCTGACAGTTTTAACCATCCTAATCAGTTACTGCTTTCACAATGCACCGACTCTTCCTATCACACTTTCTATTAAAAAGGCCTTTAAAATATGCTTCCGTTAAAATGGGCAGAACCAAATGAGGAAATCTCAGCACAGTTCCTCTCTTCAAACCAGTTTCCTACTAAGAATATTGCATAGGAATGGGAACCCAGCAAGAGACGCACCTGATGCTGCATTTTTCCTCCAAAAATTTGCAGGTTGCTTGTTGGAAAGTTGCTGCAACCCATGTCATTTTGTTGACAGGAGCTATGGGCACGCTGCTGAGCAGGCTAAAGGCCACACCACATGCCAAAGCAAGATACTTCCCTGCAACCACAATCTGCTGGTGTTTATGGATCATTACTGCCTTGTCCTGGGGATTAACCAAGCCTCCATCTTCTCTATCTGTTTCTTTGCTGAAGAGTTGGGCAGATTGTACAGCAAAGTGGTTCCTGTGGATCTTCTGGACCCCTCCACAGCAGGCCCTTAGATAGGATTTGTGAGATGACTGAAGACAAAATGCCTTCTGATTTGAGAAGCCAGTCCTGGATCTCAGAGTATGAGGCATAGCCAGATGGCTCGGGTCTAGGTCCAGCTCACAATTAAACAAGATAACACTGATGAAAACAACGTCAAACCCAAAAGGTTAGTAAATGCCCAAATATCACAGAGGGGCCAAGTTTACCAGCTGTTATTTTTCCCCATTTCCCATGAAATCTGGCAAGAGAGATCCCTGCATGTTGATGTCCCATGTCTTAAGCAAAGAAAACAAGCCACATAACTAGAGGAAAGACGGAGCAGCTGAGCTTGCTGGGATCCCTCTTCCTGCTTGAAGCAAACTATTTGCAACACCTGAGAGGAAACATATTTTCCTTTTCCCGAGAAACTTCACATCCTGTTTCAAAATCCCCTCTGCAAACTGGCAAAGTCACCATGCAGAAGGCTTCTGCTCCAGGCCACAGCCCTAGGAGAGAGAGAGCAAGGCTGGTGGCATGAGCACTGCGTTGAGGTCTGGGGCTGGTTTCTTCCAGGACATGGCTGAAAGACTTTCTCCTTGTCTCCATCTCGGGAATTACCATTGTCATTAGCTGTGACTACAAGCCCAGGAGATGTGCTAAGGACAGGGCAAACTACAAGACTAAAAAATTGCCCTGAGAGGATGTTAAGTCCTCAGACAACAACCTCGTAGGATTATCTGCCACTGTGGTGGCTGTAGGGGAAGCAAAGTAACTTCACTCTCGGGAAATAAACATTTGCTCAACACAAGCAAAAAATCGATGAAAACACTAAATCTAAGTATCTTCAAAGATCAGAAGTTTCAGCTATACTGCTGAGCTGGGTTAGGTTTCACAGGGCCTGGTTTAATGTTCTGGCAGAGCCACTAGTCTCCAAGGGGTCTGGAACAGGCTGTTTTCCAGCCACATGCCTCAGTTTCTCCTCCTGTGCAATGGAGCCAGCAATAGTAATTTGATGTATGATCCATTGGTGAAAAATCTCATATAAGAACTGGTATTACTACTGCTCTGCTCCCAAAGGCACACTGTGAAGATCTTTTCAAATGCCTTTTGGAATAAAGAAAATATGATCTTTATAGAGCGTAGCTCCATATGAAAGCATTTCACAATAGCTATTTTTCAGCATGATCTAGGAAGCACTGGGGTCTTCTTAAGGAATATTGTTTTCTTTCTCATTAATTTCCTGCTTAAGGATTCTTCTTGGTAGCAGTAAGCATTATGCTTTTCCATATACAATAATGAACTACCAACTACCACAGCCAGAATAACCTTTTATTTCTTACTAGGAAGAGCAAAGTAAAAGCTAGCAAGGAATCTCTGCCAGGCAGGACAGTGTTTGTCACTGCTTTCAGAAACCGAGTGAAAACAGTCAGCAATGGGAGGTGCAGCACACACAGCACCACGGGCACAAGGCAAGCAAAGGGGGAGAGGTCCTCAGAAGATGATTTTGCAGGGCCTCATTCAGACCATGAAAGATGCAAGCCAGAAACTCCTTGGAGTTGCACCAAACGCCTTGAAAGTTTCTTCCAGTGGCATTATCCATAGCTCACACCTAGATTCATACCTGTCACCTTCAGGGATGCTTAAATGCCGTGGTCTAGCTTGGTGCTTTTTTGATCTTGCCAAAGTCCCGAAATTAGATAATTAAAAAAGCAATTTCAAAAATTGATATATTCAGGGGCCTGAGCCTGACTCTAGGTCTAAGCTACGTTTTTCTTCAGTAGAAGGTTACAAGGTGCCTATTTTTTCTGATGCATGCAGAGCAGAAGGCTTTGCACGACTTCCACTGCTTAAACTAGTCCACAAGTCTTCATTTAAAATTAATCACAGTGCAATATTATTCCACTTGTCAACAGTTCAGGAGGAACTGACAGATCCTAGTTTAACTATTTAACTCTGCCAGGGGTAATACATTCTTTCATGCATTAAATTAAAAATGACACTTGAAAATACGTACATTATGGACCAAATACAGCACACAAATGGGGAGCAAAGATTTAAACTGCTGCTTGATGGAGGATTGCCAAGGAAGTAATATGCATCTCATTATACAGCCTTACACAGAACACATTCACCAGGAAAGCCCTTTGCATGTAGATGCATTTCCAGTGGGCAGACGCCTGCTATCAGTGTGGACAAACATCTCTATTTTCCAATCTATCTATCTGTGTTGGGTTAAAAGACCTGCTGCGGTTTTCTTTCGGTGAGCACCCTCTGGAAACGGCAGCCTGTTCCAGAGTTGCTAGGTCAGAGCTCATTTTCAGCCCTCGACATCTTAGCCTTGCAGCCCATAGTCTGTCTACAAAACTCTCCTTCTCCTGCTGACTATCTAGAAAAACACTGAGAGTTTGAGCTGATAAGAGTTACATAAGATGATATAAGAAGCAATAACATCAATAAAGACAGATTTGACTTGTTAGTGGAGTGTCTTCCTTCCAGAAGGAGGGAAATTGCCAGCTTGGAGTTTGAAAGATATGAGTTATGCCACCTTCTGCCACTGTCACCAGAGTTTCTCTCCACGATCTGTCTGCTGCGAGGTCATGGTGATACACACAATTTCCTTCTTTCTCCATTTTCCTTTGCAGTGCCGTCTCTCACACAGCTACAAGTGAAGAGATGCACAGCTACATTCAGTCCTAATGCTGACGTAGGTTTCTAGCCTCTTGACAGACATGTGGGATGGGACTTGTGACCTTTAGTCCAAAAACAGAAGATCAGTATGTGGGTTGGTGTCAATGGAGAAAAATAGGAATTTGTAAGGAGGAAGCCATGTGGTCTTTTCAGATGAAATGAACGACCCACACAATAAGTGGTTTATATAAACTCAACTCTTCTTGGTTTTCCAGGTCTTCAAGAAGTTGTAGGAAGGCACTGCTGCAATAGAAATGTCTATTCATAAGTCTGCGCAGCTCTGGTTTAGTAATGTGTTTTGTAGCCATCTAAAGTGAGGTAGGATGAAGGAAGCTATGATTTAAAGTGAGAAGACACCTCAAAAAAAGAAACTTCACATGAAGAATTTGTGAAATACTGAGAGTCTTTAGGGTGAACTGAAAAGGAAGGAGAAGAAAGAAGATGTGACCAAGTCCAAGGTTTGCCAAGGGCTGGGAACCATAGTCTGGAGCTTCTAGAAAAAACATCAAAAAAAAAAACAGCAGTTCCAGGACCAGCTTTGATAGTCAGGCTGGCAACTGCGCCATTTGACACAGGTAAATATGCACCTTCCAAGGCAGGATATGGATGCACTGCATGGCCTGTAATTGCAGACAGCAAAGAAGCCTCTGTGGACAGGTACACGAGAGTGGGCCTATGCCTAGAGAAGAGCCCAAGGGCAATGGTGGGTCTCATTCTGTCACAGGAGGATAAAATAAACATGAGCAAGTTACCCAGTTTTCTTGCTAGCTCTCTATCTGCACATGCCCCCCACCAATGCAGATAGCCCTTTGAGAAATAATCACAGCATATTTTTAGCAAATTTATTCCCTACAAGCATATGAGCTGCTTTTAGAACTCTGTCAAAAATAGGTCCTCTGGTAGAAGATACAGAAAATTGTCTGATGAAGACATATTGTCTACTAAATGGTAGAGGTTTGTCAAATAAAATTCTTATTGACTCGATCCCCTCCAAAAGAAATTAGATTAATGAAAGCAATACTAATTAAAACACCTATTACCCTGAGGTTGTAAGGAGATGCTAGGATATTTCCTTTGACTGAGAGGCCACTGAAAGTACGGGATGTACTGGAAGTCTTTGTGCTTTGCGGGTCAGGACCTGCCTGATATAGTCTCCCAGAAGGAACAAAGATATTCTCATCCTGGTAGAAGGAAAGGCTTTCCCATAGCTGCTGGATAATGAAGTTCAAAACATTTGGAAGTTTAGTCCAGGGTGCATAAACTAGGTCTGCCATTCTCCTTTTTGAGACTATCTGACATTAGAGCTAAAAGCAGTGGAACAAGGAAGAAGAAAACTGATAAAGTTAAAGTACACATCCATCTGCAAATGTCAGTAAGTCTTCCACTTACTTTAATCCTCTTCCCCAAATACTATGACCAGGAAGGTGAACATCTAAGAGGATAGTCTCACTCAATTGACCAAAGCATGGTGAAAGAAAAATCCTCCCCTTCTAAGAGCCAACCCACCCCTCACTCCAACCATATCATTAAATTAAGTCGTTACTAACCTAATTCTCACTCATTCAGGCAGAGCATCCCTGGTGCCTGGCTCTGTCTCGGCTTCATCGCAGGGGGACGATCTTGTGACACCACCTGGAGGGACCTCCAGCAGGGCCAGCATTCCCATTGGAAGTAGTCGTGCAAAAGCTGCTGATGAGGGAGACTCTATTAGGTGACCAAGAGGGAGAAATCAAGATCAGTCTCTTCTCAATGTGCCTGTTGCCATATCTCAGCTTGCCACTGCTGTGTTGGGCTGCCTTGAGCATTCCTTAGGTGGAAACAAAATTCTCAGAAATGCTTTCCAGGATTGCTCAGACTAATTCATATTCATGAGTGGTTATCAGCATGCAAGCAAGGCCCACATTAATTAAATACCTTTGGCATTTGGGAATTAAAGAGTTTGGTGTGGTTTTGTTTAAGTTTGCTTAGAAGAAACAACTTAGTATGAAATAACTTTCTCTAATATCTTTCCTAGTTATAGAAAGACATGCTTATAAGCAAGATATTTGAAAATCCCATAAAGACAGAGAGAGCTTATCAGCTACATCAGAACTGGAAACTCCAGTCTCCTATTTTTAATACTCATTTTAAGGCATCAAAGGGGAAAATGATGAGGGAAATTCTTCCCTTATCAAGTCTTTCTAAAGAAACACTTGAACTAAGAGTTCTAATTACCTTTGAACCTAGATCAAAACCTATCACTTCTATTATTAATATAACTGATATAAATATAACAATTTCCACTTCTTTAGAAATCTGTTTATGTACAACACTAATGCACACAACAGTTGACAGCTGAGAAGGCAAATCTACCCTCACATCTGTCACTAAAGGTAGCTCTTGTTATCCCCAAACCATGCAAAAGAGGGCTTTGGTTATCCCAAAACTGCCCCGGGATGCACCACAGCCTTGGGGGGAGTAATTATGACACCTAGTGGCTTTGGTGGCAAAAGGCACAAGAGAAATAAGTTAAACATGGACTATTGCAGCAGTCATCTGTCTATGGCCAAGTGTATGTATGAGTGAGGGTACCCACTGAAAATAGCCCTCTGCCAAACGGCTGCAAAAGATTGGCTGGGATGGATCTGAAGAACCAAGAGTTTGTGCTCAGTCCTTTGCCTGTCTCTACTTTTTAATGGCCTACTTGCTATTTTCTGCCCAACTCAATATCATCACCTAGATGGCCTTCAGGAACAGATTTCAGCAACAATCTTGCTTTGGCTAAAGCAATCTGGGCACTGTTTTTCTTGCATTTTTGTAACATATAAACCTTTCTATTAACGTCTTTGTTTACTGGAAAGAAAAAAAAACACACACAAAAAGACAGCTGATTTGTTTCAAAAACACAGAGCAATTTATAATGGGCACTGTCTTACTGATAAGATCCAGCTGCTCTAATGAAGAATAAACTGCAGAAGTATGAGTGGTTATGAAACTTTACATCACCATAGAGATTTTCTATTGGAAAAAGCTTGAGCCACAGTCACAGCTCTGCCATGAAATCCCGTGCCTCATGCAGCATTAGCTCTGGGCTCCCCAGAAGGGCTGAGGATTCAAGACAAGGACCAAGACTCACAGCTAAAAGTGAGATGATGAAATGAGAGCGGTGATACGAGACACTGCTGGACTCGTCATCCACGAAGGGAGATGCAGAGGAAAGAACAAATGACACCTCAGTTCCCAAAGGAGCAATGAAGATTCAGACCATGGAAAGTCACTGCTTTTTTTCCTCAGTCTTTTATCACTCCTGTCTGTCTCTGCTGCTGCGATACTAATAATGCGCAACACTTTCCTTCAAGCCATGAGAGTTACAGATGTTTTATACATATATTCATAATGAGGTGGAATTTTTATTCAACTTGTCTGCAAAAGCTATTGTGGAACCTGAATTTTATTTACTACAATATAATAAATTTCCAAAGCAGTGGTGACACCATGGTAACAATATTACTAATGTAATTATTCCTGCCTCTAAAATAGAGTCAAGTCTTTGTAGCATGTAGCAATGCTATCCAATAATTGAATACGATTAGGTTTCCTTTCTTCTAAGCAGGAGGTGAGGAACTGAAAACACATTCTCTGTGGTAATTTGAATCAGTAATTATTTGCAGAAATCCGCAGGAGGAATTACACATTCAAAACCCATAGCCTTCTCTTGAGCTGCCTTTTCTAAATCAGCTAGAATTGGACATAGACATTTTGAAGTGAAGTAGCTTGTTCAAGGCATATGCACACACATGTGGTGTCATAGCTACTAAGAACATACATTTTTGCAGAGCTAATCAAATAAACCTTTTTTTTTTGTGGGTTACCTTTTAAGATTATGTTACAAATTTCTGGAATATAGCACGGTGAAAAGATCGTTTTAGCCAAACAAATCACAAATAATTCTGTGAAGCTTAGCTGCACTGATGAATTTAATCTTCATAGGGAAATACCTAAAAGAAGTTTATAAGGCTTCTCTTCAGTACTGGGAGAAATGTCTGCGTAATGAGGGTGTGTGAAAGCTCATAAGAAAAGAAATGTTTATCTGTGAAATGACCAATGTCAATAAAATATTGCAAAATGTCAATGATAATAATTTGTTACTCTCATTAGATAATTGTGATTGCTCATCTCTGTTACATTTTTACATTTGTATTTTAGGGAACAAATAAGTGGACAGTAGCCCCTCACAAAACTTAGCTCTATAAGCATATACTTACACATATAACTCCTAAAATGAAGACAGGAGCTACTCTGCCATGATACAGCTCTGCTGAAGCCAAATAAATTCCACCATACTCTGCACCAAAAGATGCATCTGTCTCCTAGAATGTCTCCTGCTAATGAGAAGACAGAAGTCATTTTAAAATTATCCTTGTTAAAATTATGTTTCCTCATTTAATTTCTCCTATATAGGAAGAAGGCATTTGATGGAGTGAAATGGAAAAGGGTCCGTGAATTTCAAACTGCTTTATGTTCATTCACAGAATTCAGATCTTAGCCTCAGAAGCAATAAGAAAAGGGGAATATTACCCTGACTGTGCATATAAGAAACAGCATTTATTGCATGTGAAAGTGTCTGAGCCCCCTGAGCTTGGTAAAGCTATTATTAGCTGCATTTGAGAAGTTGTATTCAGCAGTCACCTTTGCCCGTGCCCTTCATGAAGGCTGCTCAGCATTTGTCACATCGCTGGAAGTGTGGCCAGGAAACACCTGAAGGGAGATAATAAAGAGACCTCTATCAAAGCAGGCTGGTTTTGGCAAATGCCCACTGCAGTCAATAGCATTTCTTGCATGCTTCATGTTAAACATGCGCTTAAGTGCTTTGCTGGACTGAGGCCAGGTGGCTCAACATTTTGCAAAACTGAACTCTAAATTAAGCTTCCCTAAGGTCTGGCTGTCCTTCACCATGCTCCTCCTCGGTCTTGTCACGCTGAGACTCTCTGGGGACCAAATGGGCCCCTATTTCTCACTTACTTGTGTCTATGCAAAAATGACCCTGCATCTTTGCTGCTGTGATCATGCTTTGTCTAACAATTCCTGAAATAAAGAGAAGCAAGTGGCACTTTTGCTGAGAGCAGGTTAAATTTGGGATAGCTGAACTTCTGGCTATAGAATTAGATACTACAGAGGAAAAAAGTCAGATGTAGATATTAGGCACTGATGTTCCCTCTGTGACGTGTTGGTAGAGCTGGGCGCTTCAGAAGACCTATTTTAAAAGGAAATTGCATTCTGAGCACTAAGCTGCCCACATGCAGACAACTGCAAACCCTAAGATGCAAATGCAACTTAGCATCTTAATTGTTTCATGTAAAATATATAAAGGTGCTGACACTCAGATCCAACTTGGAACCTGGCTTTTTCAGATGGTTTCATTAGCTAACAGCGTCAGTTTTCATGAATATGCTATTTTTGAGCCTAAGAGATCAGAGAAATTGAATTACTCAGATCAGAGCTGATGAATTTCAGCAAGGCTTTGGTTGAGGTAACACAGAGCCTGAAATCTTATATCCATCCAAAGAAAAAATTTCAGGAGTTCAGGTGCAGGCAAAGTGCCTTTTGCATGACACTTTATGCTGAGAGAAAAGAAGGGTTAAAAACAACTACTTGTTTGTAACTGAAATAAAAAATGCGCTATAGTTTCTTGCATGAAAATGATGTCCTTTAATTTCTATTGCTCTGAGGATTCAAACGGGGGCTGTGTGACTATAAAGATAAGGATAGATGTGATGACTGGTCTGTACCCAGTGATATACTTTATTGTCGAGCTGGATGCTCTGTGAAGTCAATAAATCTCATAGCTATTGATCATGCTGGGAAAAGGAAATTAATGTGGACATGGCTTGTTTTTGCAATATGCTCAGTATGTCTGCACACCATCACCTGACTGCCTCCAGCTGTTGGTGCTTGTTTTAGTTGGATAGGATGCAACTATCCAAAATCTGGATAAATATTTAAATCAGTGGCGACCTTTGAGAAACTTCAGAGTTGTAATCATGATGTTGACGAAGGCAGCTGGGAAATGACTCACAGGATCATTCTTTTGGTCAACGTGGCCTGTTAATGGGAGTTAGAAAAAACTCAGTGAGGAATGTTCCAGCCAGCAACCTGCTCTACCTGTCCATATAAGCTGTATTTCAAAATATCCAAAAAGATGCCCACTTATCAAGCACACTTTCAGATATCTATGGTTGGCAGGATTTTGAAGGATCATTCTGTGTGTTTCTTTTCAGTAAGCTGAGGAGACTGAACATTGCAGGGTAGTTCTCAAGTGCAGCTTGGAAGAGAATGCTATCGCAGCTTGGCTGCTCCTAGCACACAGGTAGGTATGTGAAAGCAGTTTAAGGACACCTGAAACTATGCTGCTGTGGGGCCCTAAGTGGATGAAGAATGTCCTTAATTCATCAACTCATAACTGTAAATCATGCTACTACTGTAAATCATCCTACCTACTCTCATGTAGACAAATGTTTCTATTCATAAGCAGGTTCATAGCATCAGCTGGGGGCACACAAATTTCTAAGTAAGTCAAGTCACACTCCTTATTTTGCTAGCTGTACTTTTATTGTAAGTGTTACAGATATTATTATAAGGTTCCTGGCTGTTTTTTACACTTTGGCACATTTCTTCAGTAATCCATCATGAGCTATGTCATGCAAAAGCCCTCAAAACTTAATCAGGTGGAAGTGGTTTGTTTTTTAAAGGAAGAAACTTCCCCCTATCCGCAGTGCATTATGAATTTTCCAGCCCTAGCAGATGAACAGAACGATATTTGAGCCACAGTGAGCGATGAACTTGCATGGTTGGATGAAAGGAGTAAAAGCAATCAAGTGCCTGCTGAGCATGCAGTGATGCTGCTCTGCTTTGCTCCATCTCTTCATGAATTACCCTCAACTTGGTTGCATCAAATGAATGACACTCTGGAAAACCACTGTGCAGGAAAGTGAATTTATTTCTATATATTTTTGGTAAGTAATTTAGATGGAAAAAAAACCTTCAGTCTTTCAGACTACTACCTTGCAATTTCTGGCTGGTATCATGCAATCTGCAGTGCATCAGTATATGCACATCCAAATCCAGTCCAAGGAGAAAGGTTGCATCAGTGTTTGCTGGTTGCCTGAAGTTTTGATTGCCGATATTAAAGGCTGAAGACATGGCATTAGCAAAGCCAGCACAAAAAAAACGATTCAGGTGCTGCTTCCAGAGCTCTCCCTGCTGCTGCAGGGCAGGATCCCTCTCCTCTTGTGCCTCCTCTCCAACATATCTCAGGCCTGGAGTGTTTCTTAGGGTGTCCTGGCCCTACGCTGTGTGTCCTGCAGCCCCATTCCCTGCATGCTGATATTCCTGCAAAAAAAAACCCCTTGCAGTGTGCCCGACTGTCACCTCCATGGCAGACCCGTTTGCTTCCTGGCCTGGCCAGCTGGCCACACCAGCTGGGGAGCAATGTTGGAGTGTCCCTCAGGGCGCTGGCAGCCACAGTCCTCAGGAAGGATGACTGGGGATGCTCTGTCCCCTCCTAGGGTCTGGCACAAGCCCATCCAGGATCCCGCATGCAGACACCTGCTCGTCACACAGCCTGTCCTGCCCTTGGGGTAGTTCCACATTTGCCTTTGTCAAGGGACCTGAGATACAGGAAATCTCAGTCATCACGATTGGGCTTTTTGGGGAGCAGGGAACTTGTTTCACAGCCAGGACCCTGGCTTCCTGAAACGCTGCAGACATGGGAGCTGGGTCTAGAGTCATCATGCACAGATAATTCTCATTTAAAGCATTTGTGGCAAGCTTTAATCTTTCTAAACAGCTCTCTATGGCTCCAAAGGGACACATCTGAGAGGCCCTAATAGGTTGTCATCATTTCACTAATGGGGGTTTAGTGTCTGACTTATGGGCAGAGACCTAATCCCACTTCTCATTACTGCCATGCTCAATGGTCCTGCTTCGCCCTTCATCCACGCAAGTGTCTCTCTGTTGATACGTGTGAGTATCCTGACATTAGGAAAAGAGGTTCAGAAGGAGCAATTCATTTTCCTGCCACAGTTTAACTAAACAGGGGGACTTTTTACATGTCACAGCTTTAAGTAAAGGTGTATGGGAGAGGTTTAAAATTTTTCCGTGGCCTGATTCCTGCAGTATTTCTATTCACCCCAGCATTGCTCTGAATTCAGAGAAGCACCATGCTCACTACAACTTCCAGTGTCCCAGTAGGAGCAAATTCACAATGTCAGTGAGTACGATGGGAGCGAAAAGTTCTGCTCGTAAACCACATTGAGCTGCTGCAAAACACAGAGGATCTGCACTTGAAAGAGTGGACTAGGCTCTCCTTGGAGGTGAAACTTGAAACATTGCCCCCTTCTTCCCTGCAGGTCACTGATAGCGGTAAACCTTTAAGAGACATCATATCTAGCCACATATTTAGCCATCCAGACATCATATCTGCCTGCAGCTATTTTTTGTGTCCTGTAAGTGCCTTCATTGAAAAATAAAATCTTTTCTGACATAAGGAAACATAAACACTTTCAGGTTCCAGCCTCCAAAACCTGCACCGAGAATCTAGTAGAGCACATCTGCAACAGGAGCCTCTCAGGTACATGTGGCTAGTGTTGGGCCAGTGATGACAGCCCCGTGTTGCTGACTCCTAAACTATCTGTACCAGGCTGTGGAAACTAGCCTTGGAAATATTCAAAACTTACCTAGACAAAAAGCCCTGAACAACCTGATATAATTTGGAAGTTAGATCTTCTTTGTGGAAGAGCTTGGACTACCGACCTCCTGAGGTCCCTTTGACCTGAATTATTCTATGATTCTGTGACTCCGTAGGTAGTTCAGCAACAGGGCTACCGCTGTTAATACATTCAGAAAAAAATGGAACATCTTGATAATAGTTTCCTAAGTTAAAACTTAAAAGTTTCTTAATCCTTCACTCAAACCAAACTAAGCTATATCACGTATCTTTATTTACAAAACCAAAAACAAACCAAAGAAACCAAACAAACACTACTAAAGGCAGCTTATTCCCCAAGCCTATCTTAGGAGAGTGTTTTGACTATGTCCTTAATGTAGAGGATTTTACCTATGCACCAAGCAAAGGTTGTGGCTATGCTGTGTTCCAGTCAATAAAAGAGGGAAAAGGTGGGGATACTGCAAACCTCTGTAAATGAAGATGCTGAGGGCATTAGTCACTGTTTGAAATAGCAACACACTGTTCAGCTTGGACTAATTGACCTAGTTTTTCAGCACTATATGACATGCTAAATTACCCTAGAAAGAGTGCCCTGACCTCACACCTTCTACCAGGAAAGAAGTCCTACATCAAACCCACATCCTGTCTCAAATTCAACAGGGGTCCTTCGGAGAGTGCAAAACATATTAACATTAAGCAATACTAATGTACATATGTTAACCCAACAGCGGGGATCAGGCACAGAAACGCCAATCCAGAATGCAAGGTGTCAAATTGCCAAATTCTGCCTTTGCCTCGGATTAACCCAGGTCAAAATGTTCTCTAGGGCTCTACCTGTAATTTTGTTTCAGGTTGCCCAGATATTTCTTTTGCAATAGGAAAGTGAGAGGTTTTTTTTCCCTGCAAAAGGGGCAGGGAATCAGCTCGAGGAAGTTGTAGTTACCTTGCACATGCCATAGGAACTGAAATTGTCTTTTTCTGACAGCTTCATGACCCTATAGTTTTAGTTTATTCTGACTGATATCATGCTCTTCATCTGTACACATTGTGGAGCCTGGTCCATGATTGCTGGGAAAGTACATCCATTTTCTTTAATATACCATATAGCACATAACACATGTATCAGTAGAGAACACAATTTCGCCATAAAATCTATGTGTTTCATTATGTGCTCCATATGATGTATATATTCTATCATGAAATATTGTGCTCTATTTGCTACTTTATGTTACATTTCTCAGGAGGTTACCTTGACTTTCATCTGATTTCTATGCTAGGCTTTTATGCCTACATAACCTTTTAAGACATACATGCTTTTTGTTATATGTACAAAAAAGAATCAGGTTCACATATTGCAGTTTTTATTAGTGTGTGCAGAGAGGTCTCATTACTCTGAGAAACAATAATACACACTTTAAGGCAAGTCTTCATCTTTTCAATGGCCGTATACGTTCTGACTGTCTGCATCATCATTTTTTATTTTGGTACTAACACAGGAAATGCTAAGAGAAAAAAAAAAAGATTTTTTCTTTACTGACTTCACACGGTGTTTTTATACCAGTCCAAGGGACGTAGATCATTGGAAAGGCAGACTTCACACTGATCGGGGGAGCAGCATTTTATACACCAGCAGTCGTGAGCCTTGTGCAGCTGCAAAGTCAACTGCAGACCACTGGAATCAAGAACCTGCAGTGATACACATGAGACAAGAAATGACCTATTTTCTTTTGTAAAACAGCTAATTAATTGGCTCATGGACACCCTTTTAAGTTACAAACCTTTATTTTCCATGACCTTGTCCCAGTCTTACACTATTACAATCCCACCGAAGTTGCACTAAAATAGGAGCAACCAAGTGATGCTCTGCCCTCACCAAGTCCGTAACACAGACTTGGTCATGATGGCCAAGACACGCAGGGCACAAGGCAATTTCCTTGGCCTCAAGGAAAGGTGGGAGAGCTACTTATCCCCACATGACTTTTGGCTTCACAGATGGGCAGAAATGGAAAGTCCACTCAAGGTGGAGGCATCAGGAGAACTGGGCACAGGATGAAGGCCATCATTTCAGCATCTGTGGCAGCACAGAGCTGATTTTCCCTTATCTTTCATCTCATACAGCCACTCAGCCCTGCACAAGCATTGAAACATTGCCATTCTCATAAGGTGTTTCATAGGAGTTACCTAAAAATAGAAAGCGAGAATGCGAACCAAATGTCTCAGTAGATAAGAGCAGGATTCACATCTCCAGGATGAGGCTTATACCCATGAAAAGTCTGGTCCTAAGCGTTATTCATAAGCAAAATCCTGAAAGCAGTATAAAGTTCATGTGGCTGAAAATGACTTTTGTATGAAATTCCCATCATGTATTTACAAAACCTCTGACCTAACTAGATAATAACAGATTACAAATTACAAACGAATGCAGCTGTATTTCATTATTAATTGTAACATGTTCCCAAGCTGTTAAGCCTCATGGTCGGCTGATCATGCTTGACCCACAAATGGAAGTATGAGGCGCAATAAAATTTCACACACTCTTGGTGTCCTTTCCAATTAGTGAATGAGTCATGCCCTACATTTGCAGAGCAGAACTGTGCTCCCTCATTTCTATAGATCGACCTGCAGAAGTCAATTCACGTTGTATTGTATAACAGTTTTGAAAGGATGGACAGATTGGAAGCTAAGTTTTATGTCAAAACTGCTGGCACCTTCTGGAGCGTGGTTTTATAGCTGGTTACTTCCTGAAAAAAAGATTTAGCTTTTTGTTTGGTTTTGGTTTTTGTTTTGTTTTGTTTTGAGGTTAGGTGCAGTTGGGATGTTTGGAAGTCTGAACATAAACTCTATGTTTGTCTCTCTGCATCCGTATGTGACAGTAAAACGTCCTTCAGTGGAAGCGGATGGAGGGAGGCTGTTTCTGAGGGCACTGTCAGGATATCACTGCACGGTACAGGCAATTAGTTGTGATGTACGAATCGCTGCCCCGGCTCCAAGGCTCTCTGCTGACAGCGAGGTTTGCTCTGCCACTGGAATGACTGGCTGCCAAATGCTCCTGCTGCTCAGGAAAAAGAACAGGCTGGTTTAAATGAGGTCATTAAGTCACTCGGCCAAATTCCTACCCCAGGCATTTATCCTACAAGTCTCCTCCAGTTCTGTAACACAGCTGTTAATTGAGAGCTGGGTTTTGTGTAAAAGTAATGCAAATCTCACCCTCCGAGCTCCTTCAGCCACCAGGGAGCTTGTAAGAGCCTTCTTGTCTCAAATGGTGATGGAAACCAAAGGGACCATTTCCCCTTACCTTAAGATATTTTCTAAGTAAGTGCCCATAGAAAAGATTTATCTCCCTAGACAATAAAATGCACAAGCAGTACAAATTTCTCTCGCTTAAGCATATTTTTATACTGATTATGAACAAGATCCTTAGCTGGGCTAAGTCAGGAATCTACTATTAAATCAGCATGGATTTATGCCAGCAAAAAGTACACTGCCTTCTCCACCATACCCTTCCAGGTGGGTTTCACCTGATAACTGATAAGAAGTGCCGATGTGTCTCTGACCCCCGGCTGAGCTCCTGCCTTCCCTTACAGCAGCTGCACGGATTACAGGGAAGGGCAGCAAGGGCACAGCAGGAAGGGGAAAGAGATACAGCAGATAGATAGATAAATTTACTCCACCCTAATCTGATTTTCTGGACAAAGGAAGCTAAATTTTCCAGGCCTACCTTCCCACGTCACCCCTCAAAAAAAAACAAAGACTCAGAGAGGTGGCTCTCTGAAGTTCTTGGTGTTGATGTTGGCTGTTCTCCCAGCATCCCAGCACTGTGAGGGAACCCAGATGGTGCCCCAGCTAGTGTCACCTTCCAGAAAGGGTATTTAAAAGCCCTTTGCTGATCCATGGAGTCAATGCATGGAAGCAGTGCGTAGATCTTTTCACTGAGGCCCTGAGGGCTGGAAGCCTGATGGGGAGATGGCAGGTCCCAGCTATGGAAACAGCCGAGCAGGGATGTGAGCTGCTGTACTTCACCTTCTCTCCACACTGCTTTTAGAAAGCTGCTGTCATACCCTTGCCTATGTCTTCCAATCTACCCAAACCCAGTTCCCTCTGAGTCTTCTCTATAGTGTTTTTCCAGTCCCCAACCATCCTAGTGAACCTCTACCTTTCTCTCTGCAGTTTATTCATAAATGCTTATCTTGGTATAGACATACAAGGTTTTAGACCCACCCAAGACATCAGACTTCAGAACAATTATGCACTGGAGAGCTAGTTTAAGCAAATGTATCACCTTCCAAATGCATTCGCTATACACATCTGTTTTAAACTTTCTAGCTCACGTGATTTAGACACCTGGCTTTACAGATGGTCAGATAGTAAAAATTATAAAATTATTTCTTGTACATCTGCTTAAACATTTGCAAAATACTCAAAGGCCTCATGCAGTTAGGGATGTAGGTTTTGGATTCTGCACTTCCCTGAAGAAAGAAACGATGTTGTCTCAAAGAGCTTAGTCCAAACTACTTTACACAAATTTCAGGAGGGTGAAAGAACGGCACAGAAAAGAGAAATAGCATATCTTATTCAAAGAATTTATCAACTGAAGGCCCAAAAATAAGACTCAAGTCTTTAGACTTACTGACCAGTCTTCTACATGTCTCTTCTTCTCTTGTTGTTCATCTTTTAGGTTTTATTAGCACATCTGTTGAATGATCTTAACAGAAATCTTATGAAGTCTTCACACTTTGTAAGAATTATAAACCATGACGTGTCCATATCAGCCTTAAGCCATTAGAACTCTTATTCTCCAGCTCACCAAAGCACATGTTCCTATTCTGTGTTTCTTCCCAGTAATGTGTTTGAGTAAGGTCTGATCTTGTAGAACACAGTGATACCCTAATTTCATGTATTTGCAAGTGCATATGAAAAGCATGCCCTTGAATTAATCTTATAAACAAAAACAAAGTGAATGTTGCTGACCTTTAAAATGAATCTTTCCTCTGGGCAAGACAGAATGAGAGTCTGAAAGGAACCTGAAAAATCAGCAGGAAGTATTAGCAG
>NW_010577773.1:126956-153518 GCF_000705375.1 Tinamus guttatus
AAATTGGGTAATCTTCCCTTCTGTACCTCCTCAGAGCTTCTAACCACCCAGTGAGGCACCTCCAAGTCACATGTTGCTTCTGAGTCATGAAGTTTAACAGTTCCCAATGGACTTCTTTAACATGAGTATGTCCAGCCTCATGTTGAAACCATTTTTACTTTGGATATCTTTGATATACAGAAAGCCACAATTTCACTGAAGTTTTGAGAAAATACATATCCTTTGCTCATTTAAAATTTACTGCCCAGTCATTTCAGTGATGACCCTCTTGGCATCGTAGTCCAAGGAGCAATGTCAGCATAAAAACAGATACTCTGATGAAGACCAAAGGAGAGGCCAGCCCGGTGCTGTGTAACAGTGCCCAAGAAGAGCTACCTATGGAAGAAGACAAGCGTAGGAAAGAGAGAGGGTGACAATTACTACCTCAATACTCTCTGTTCTTGCAGCTAGAAAACAACGGCGAAGAATTCCCTAACACGGACTCAGAGTATTTGTGTAACAGTCTTTAATGTTCTCTTTTCTTCCATGAATGTGTCCAATTCCTCCTTGAGCCCTTGTAAGTTTTCAACAGGACCTTGTGGTGAGGAATTCCATAATTCAAGTTTATGTGGTGTGAAAAACAGCCTAATTCCTACAGTGCATTCTTACTGCTGTGTACTCTTGCCACCTGTGGCTGTTGTTATGTGTTTTAGCTTGTTTTCAGAAGTCTGGCTCCTGCAGGTTTTATGTGGTGCCTCCTGTTCCTTAATACTGAAAGAGCCAGCAGCTGGGCATTGGGCAGCCTCTGCTTTCCACCATTACATTATAGTCTTTTTTCCACCCCTATTCCAGCAACTCTTTTTAGCTAAGACTGCTCAGTTATTCTATAGCTTAAACACATACAGACCCTGGAAGAGTTCAGATGATACATTCAACACATGATTTCTCTCTACAAAAGACATTCTTATTTCCCGAAGGAATTTATTCATGTGTCCACTATTTTATATTACAGCTTCAGCAGATTTTCCTGTTTTGGAAGTCAAATATACTCATCAGATGAACTAGTAAGTGTGTACACTGGTACAGTAAATAGCTTTTGCATTCCAAGTAGGAGTTCCCTGCATTCCTCTGCTCTTCTTTTTAAGACAGAACTGATTTCTAACAGAATTACTCTGCAATTGGTTCCAGTGATAGTTTTCACACCCCAGTAAGTACTTTAGCAATTTCATATCATCTGAGTTCCTTTAGAACCCAAAACCTCCTGAACCCTCCGATGCCAGCCTTCTCTTAAGAGTAAGATGTTTGCAGATAACAAATAGGGGAGGGAAGAAGGGAGTGCCAGCTGGGGGGAAGCTGTTGAGAAAAAGCAAGCACGCTGCTCATTAGACGCAGGGAAACAGCATATTTCAAACCTGCTCCTCTCCCCTTTGCTCCCTCCATTCCTCAGACAAATGAGATGCCCACAGTGGCTTGCGGCTCTTCCTCAATTATTAATGGGAGATGCTTCGTTTTATTTAATACCATGACTTTGATTAGTTTATTCTCCTGGGAAATGCTTTCCTCCCTCCCCTTGTCTTATTTCCACCTCCTTTCTCTCCTTGTAACCGGCCCACGATGCTGCTTCTGCCACCTCAGGTTTTGCTCAGACAGGCTCAGGTGAATCAGGCAGCCATGAGGTCTCTCCAAAAGCCCTTGTCCTGCCAGACCCCTTCTTGTCAAGGCCTGCTAGGGTGAGGCCTGCTAGAAAGTAATGAGAACTGGCAGGTCTCATGATCCAAAGTGGAGAAACATGTGCCTGGCCTGCCTCTTCCATCTCTGTAATTGTTTTTTTCTACTCCTGTCAACTAGGGCTTTTTTTTCCTCTTCCTGCTACCCTGGCATTTCTCTTTTCATGGAGCATAAGTATCGTAAGAACAGCTCTTGGCTAACAGCGGCAATGGGCAGACAACATCTTCTACAGGATCACGGGAGCCCTCCCCTAATCCTAGAAGCACTTGAGTGAGGATGATTGCTGTTAGAGGACATCTTGGAGCCCATGGAAATGGGTATTTTATTTTCCTTTCCTGTCTTTAGGTCACCCTGGATGCTACTCGCTGATATATTTAAAGACAAGCTCTGACCCCCAAGCAAGGCTTTTTCCTGCCTCCATGTTCAGCTGGGAAGTTAATTCCCAACAGTGTCCTCGTGGGGATTATTCTTAGTTACAATAGAGCTCCCTTCTACTGCTCTGGTAGGGAAACGAATGCTTAAAGTAGGTAGTGACGCCTCTAAAAGAGCAATACTTGCACAAGACCTCTTGCTTCCCCCAGTTTTAAACATTTTCCCTAGATTTGGCATATTTCAGATTTTGGAGAAAAAAAAAAAAGTGTATCCATTTGTTATAGCGGCAGAATAGTGCTTGTTTTCATCTCCCTTCCCAAATAGCAGCTCATTTCAAAAGGGAATTCGGAGCACCAGCTCCCAATCGTGGCACTGTGTTGGCTGTTGCAGGCACAGCTGTAGTCACCAGCTCCATTACTAGTTTGGAAGCACTGTTACAAGAAGTGAATTCAAAAATATTGTTATAGTATACAAGAAAAAGAGGTAAAAGCTACTAAGTTCGAAAAGTTCTCCCAATTTCATACTGCTTGACCCTATCAAGTTTTGTTCTGTTCTTTTACAAGAAAAGCTACGTGAAAAAAAAAATCTAATTATTTTTTATTTTTCTTCTCAACTGCAAGGCCAGTTTCAAAAGGAATTACTTAAAATCCAGTGTATCCAAATTTCCAGATGAAAGATTTATTTAGAGAAATTTGACCAAGCCTTTCCTTCTTCTTCCTCTCTTCTTATATTATTTGATCTGCTGTTCAGAAGCCTGTTCAAAACACCTGGTTAGAGAATGGGACTGGACTGTGCATCTAGTATATGGATGTCTGCAATTATGGATCCAACTGTTATGGTCCAAGCCCTATGCAATTGTCCAAATGGAAGGATATTGATTCTCCAGAGACTAGGGCTATCTTATGCATTCTACAGATAAATAGATAAACAGTAGATAAAACTCTCCTATCCTAGCTGATATCAGTGGCACCATGAATTAGAGAATAAAGATTGCTTTGTATGCTATATATATGTATATATAAAAAATAATTAATTTTATTGCCTGATTATCCCCAGAAGGTCATGCTATGCTGGGTGGCATGTTTCTGTATGCTGAGGAGGAGACAGCACAAAGGCGCTTTAAACTTCATCAGTTTTTCATACCACCCCCCACAAAAAAGCTGAAATGAGTTAGCTATATTACATAATAATAATAGTCTTTGTACTACTAAATAGATTCATCTGAGTAACCAACTGCATCAGATGTCTGGAGGTAGTTGTACATCAGCACAGCTGTTAAAAAATGTGGTGAGAATCAGGAGAGAGAAATTATTTCACGAGCCCTGATGGCAAAAAAGCTGTCTCATTTTCAAATAATACATTGAAGGACCCATCCAAAGAATGAAGGCCTTGGAGCTGGCCATCTTCCTGGCTGTGCAGTGCACCAGCAGAATGATGTGGTTTCGTACCCAGACCTTAGCATTGAGCGCACTGGAGAGGCCTGGTAATGTTTCAGGAGTTCGTCAAGCAGCTGCAGATAATGGCTCTCACTGCAGCGCTTGCTTTCATGGGAATGGGGACGAGGAAGGGCAATTTGCAGGAAATGAAACAGGGGCTTCCTAGAATCGAACACCGGCATAATTAATATTTCTGAGGAATAAACTCCAAGGAGTCTGTAATTGGGAATTGAGACACTCCAACGCGTTTGTTTAATCATAACAGAGAATTAAATGGGTCCATGGGATCTGTATAGATCAAACTCCACTTAGTATGACTTAAATTATGATGGAGTCTGCTGAATCCTGAAGTTTTAGTCTAATATTTTAAGAAAAAGAGCCCCACCTGCAGGGAATTGACACCTCTCCAAATCTCATGAGACCAGGACATCACATCAAGTAAAAAAGACAGAGGAAAATTGAACACCACAGCTGGGATTCTCTATTGGCATATGGCAATATGGTTAAACTAAAATCTCTATAGCTGTCTGAAAATAAAGGTTTGAATAAGATTCAGCCCTAAAGCTTCAGTTGATGTCATGTGGCCATTCCTCACAAGTGATGATTGGCATAATTAATTTTAACTATTCAGTAACAAAATAGATACTATCAGCTGAAAATCTCGCCCTGAATTATTCTTAATTTTCTTTAAGAATAAATGATGACATATTATTAGCTGGACCCTTAAGTTTAAAAGTATTGTACTTTCACACTTTTAAAAATAGATATAGTAATTTTATAATGTCTTTCATTTGCTCCCTTTCCCAAGCTCTTTCACTTATTTTCTGTTTGCCTTCTGCATTGTGGCAATTTGCATAGAAAATGGATAAATGCCAGCAAAGATGGACACAGCTTGCAACATCTCAAAATGCCCAAGAGCTAGATCGGTCTCCCAGGAGGCAGCAGGCCTGAGTTCAATGCAAATTGCAGATGAAGCAGAGAAGGGACTAAAACTTGGCTCACTGAAGAGAATGATCTAATCACTGGCTATTAGTCCTCTATGTTGCTCATAAATCTGGCTATTCCAGTACCTTTTTGTTTACCAAGTCTAAACTCAGCACCAGATCACTGGAACTTGTTTTACAAATAGGAATTAGATGCTTACACAATGCCGTAGAACTGTCCATAAACAATAACCCACGGGAGGAAATATGACCCTCTATTTTGTTTTGTACATCAGTTGTGTGTTTGAAATACAATGACCAAGGTTACATTTGTTTGGGCTTAAAATCTCAAGTTTTTCTGCCTGAGTTTAAAGATGCATTGAATTCTGATCTGGTAAGTATATCTATTATTCATTTGAGACATTATTGCTTTAATGGAAATGGCAAATTAATATTTCAGATTCTTGCATTTCTCAACTCCATAATGCATTTCTGGGAGGCACCCACAGACACCCAGCTCCTTGCTAGTCTCTGCTTTTTCCTCTGCTATCCTCAAGGAGCTCCCCTGACCTCACTTACCCTGGTGCTGATCCTGGCCAAATTCTGGCACGTGGGAGCCAGCTTCAGTGAGAGGAGGGTTGTCACAGCTATAGAATACGCAAGTTTGCAAAAATCAAGGTCTTTACTGTCCCCTTCACCCTTTAACATGGTGACTCTTTCTGAGTAAAATTCTACATGCAACAGCCATAAAAACAGTAAAGAGGTTGACTTCCCAGTATACTGGGATTTTTGTCTTCTTTCCAGCTTGCCTGAAATTCTGTGATGAGCATCACTATGTTATGACAGCTCTTGGAGGCAAGAGAAAAGGGCCAGTCTGGAAGAATAACAACTTCCCTGTGTGCTGAAAAATGTGTACTTGGAAAGTGCAAGCAGCTTTCCAGACAAAAGCCACATTCTAGGTCGGCCAAGGGCAAACTGATTCATATGATGAAGCATGGTTGGACTCAATGATCTCAAAGGTCCTTTTCCAACCATAATGATTCTATGACTATCCCCTGACTCCACTGAGAGGAATATTATTGCTAGGAACACCATCACTCAAATGGGACAGATGCTCTCACACTCTTACTTGTAGGATTCTTGATTTTCCTTCTAAGGCTGTGATAAGTAACCAAGTTGTTCCATTTAATAAGATCTTATTGCCTGCATATCTAGAAATCCTTTATCAAAGCGATATGATTTTCCACTTTGCAGCATCCACCTGAAATACATAAAACAAGCTGCAGAGAGGTGCCGAGTAAACTCAAGATCCATCCCCCTGACGGGATGCCTAGAGTTAAATGACTCACATGAACTTGCACAGTATCAAAGAGAGCATTTGACCAGACCTACTCGTGCACAACGCACCGTGTTAGGAAGCCAAAAGGCGGCAAGGAGCATCACTGCAACGTGAAACTGCGAGCAGGAGCAGCCGCCCCCAGCCCAGCTCTAACTTGTCACCTCCTCCATCCCCCCGGCAGCCACGGGACAATACTCAGGCCTCTGTTGCTCTCCCTTGAGATGCAATTGCTCGTTTCCATCCAGAAAAAAATCATGCAAAGGTCATGCTGTGCAAGTGGCAGCAAGTTAAATGAAATACTGCCATTCCATAACCGAGAAATACCCAGGTATGGGAGTCAGTCAGAAGGGAATGGCTTTGAAGTTTAGCTTGTCAGTGTGACCTTCTGTTTTTTTCTTACTCTTGCATTTTGCTTCTTAAATACATGCATGTTAAGTGATTTTCTAAATAAATGAGGACCTGAGAGAGGATCTGCTTAACTTTCATTTTTTACACATCAGACAAGGAAATAAACCATAAGAGTTTGTACAGCCTCTTCTCTCTGTAAGCAGTCATTAATAATAACAAGCTTGATCAGTGGGGTTTGGATGCTCGCAGCTCTTTGTGCTGCACTTCACCTTATCCTGGTTTACTAACTATTTGCAGCTTTTCTAGTTGAAATTTTTCTCTTACTCAAAGACCACAGGGAAGAATCTTAAAGAAATGAAAGAACTCCTGTTTGTTACTGATCCAAAATCCAGGGAACCCACTGAAAACTTTTAGTCTTTCTTACAAGCAGTAGGGCAAACCACAAAGTGCTGCTTGGAAAAGTTCTGGATCTGGAGTCCCAGCGCTTAATGGATGTGTTGCAGTAACCTGTGAGAGCACAGAAAGAAGCAAGAATAAAAGCAATAGGAAGAAGGGGATTCTTGCTCTATTGCACAAGATTATATCCATTTCCTATCTGAAAGATTTGAAACTCAGAACGAAGTATATTCTGTTAAAACGAGAACAGTATTTAAAACTGTCTTTCCTGATTTTTTCTGGCACTTAAAAAAAATAAAAACAGAGAAAAAGTGCTAAATTACTGGAAACTAAGCAGCTTGTAGCTGAGATCATTCAGTGCTGCGACAGACACAGTGCTTACTCTGTAATATTTTCTCCTTTCAGACTGGAAAACAGAGAGGAAAAAAACTCATTAGATCATGAAGCCTAAATCAGAACTGTCCCAAGCCCTGCTGGATGTTTCTGCAAGATTTTAAGGTCATCTTGCTACACAGAAAAGGAAATTACAGGAAATATTATGCTTCATGCTTCTGCAGCTGGATTAAATGTTTTATTACTTACCACTGAGGACACTTCTGTTTGACACAAATATATTTGTTAGAGCATTTTATTAAATTACAGTAAACATCTGAATTCAGAGTGGAGCTATTGAAAAGCTAAATGGAAAAAGGAATTGACGTTTCAGTGTCTTAGCAGCAGTAAAGCTGTAATCAGTTTTGACAGCTATTACTCATGTGCTTAAGGCTCAACTAGTTGTTGTTCAGAGACCACCATGGTGAACCAGGAAGCAATGAAATATCATGTCTTTGAAAATGTATCTCTATAGAGAAAGATGCTCTCGAGCAGCTTCACCAACAGCACTACAGAACTGACTGTGTGTAGACACAGATAAATACTTTGGTTCATGAAAACATACAACATATTTATTAATGCTCCTGCCTCCTGGCCTTACATGCCTGTATAAAAAGCTTTCACTTTAACACAAAACCTTCTGTCCTCCAAAGCTGTAGACATACTCTAGGGGGAAAAAAAAGACGGTCCTGTTGAGCAATGCTTTGTTATTTTCATTTGATTTTTTGAATGCTTGGGATTGGTGATTTTTGGTCATCCAACTTGGTACCTCTAGGAGAGGACCTAGGAAAGGCTGGATTCTGGTGCCTGTGCTGAGCAGGGAGAGGCTGCAGCACCTTCCAGGATCAGACCACAGTAAGGACAGTTACAGGGCAGCAGTCAGCTCTTCCCTTCTCCCCTTGCCATGAGATGCAGGGAGAGGGGCTTAAAAAAGTCACTGGCATCTCCCTGCCAATTCTGGGGGATCCCCAGTGGGATTCTCTGCTCACATTTAAGTCATTTTTAATCCCAAGTCAGAAGGAAATTATATTCAGCACCAATTAGACCTGCCTTCTGTAACAATGTAGGGTACGGCATGGTCCCATTTGTTTTTTAGCTCCCACATGAAAATCACTGTGAAGAGGGAATATTTTTCACAGCCGCAGTCTGTAGAAGACATTTTCCAGCAGTTAAAAGGCTTCTTCTTCTCATCACAGGACAATGAATTTCCCAGAGGAACGTTCTCAGGCTCGTGCCTTATCCCTTTCACTCTACTTTTTAATCCTTGGAGTCATTAGAGCCCAGGTACTTCTTGAGTCAGTTTTGAAATACCAAAGGAATTGCAGAACAGAGATTACTTCTTCCTTCTGGCAGGCAAATCATCCCTAAATGTCTTTTTCTGTAAAATAGTTCCTTACATAATAATTCCTTACATTTTCCCCCAAGGGTATGGGGTCTTTTATTTGTCAAAGATCAAAATGTTTCTGTGAAGCTGTATGAGGAGCTATCTAAACCTTAGAATACTTTGAGGTGGCAGCAGCTTTTCCTTCTCTTCCTCTCTATTTTTCTTATTCTATTTAGCCATTTGTAAGACCTACATTGATTCAGAAACTAGGGAAAAATCTTTAAATGTTTGTTCAACAGCTTCATGAGTTTAAAGAAGCCATTTTCTTGTAAAATTAACCTAGGAACCAGCAGATTTACTGTAAATTCTTGCAGTGAGCAAGCTGCTTCCTTATGAATTTCTTGGGATTTTATTTTCCCTGTTCAAATTTTGCAGTCAACATTGTCTCCTTCCGTGAGCTGCACTTGCAGTGAGTTCCATCCCACCAAAACTGAGTGGCACAAAATTATCTTCAGATGTCTGCTACATTGCTGTTAAAGTCACTTCATACTTTGCATGACCTTAACATCTGCATCCAGAAATGATGAGCAGGAGCCAGACTTCTGACACCAGGTGCCTCATATTTGATCCTAAAGACAAATCCTTTTACAGTAAGTATCCAAGCTGTTCCTGAAGCTTTCCAACCATCAACTCCTTCTTAGGAGTCCTTGCTTGAATGGATGTCTCTGAAGACAATCCCAGGTTAAGCATCCTTCTGCATGACAACATTAGCTATACACTCATTGTTCACTGGTTTCAATGTGGATCAAATATCTAAGTCCAGGTTGCAGACAAATTGCACTTCTGCTATTCAGATCAGAATTGAGATTTACATATTTAAGAAAGAGCTTTGGTGTCCAAGATATGAAACCTTCTAAATTCTCTGTTTCTGATTTCAGATAGTCTCTTTGGCTGCTCTTTTGAGTCTTCTGTCTGCTGACAAACGGATGGGCATCGCTAGTGTGGAAGAGTCGTTCCATTGAATAACACAGTTGGGAGTGTTAATTTATCCTCCAGACTAAATTTTGTTTCTTCGAAAAAAAAAAAATTGTTGCCATTCAGTGGGATTTCTACTTTCTGGAAATATAGCTGACTGATGGAGTTGTGCGTTGTTGTTCCTGATGTTTGCCATCCTGTGTCAAAGCCATTGCAAACGATAGCATCTTGTGGAAGTGCTCAAGCATCTATTGCAATAAAGGACCTGTGTGTTCAGCTCTTTTTCTCCCTTACAGGAGCAAAATCATATTCTTTTTCAGTTTCATCTCTAGAGAGAGTTTTATTTAAAATTCTGTTTATAGCTCTTTTTTTTTTTTCTTTACTGCCTTTGGGGCTTGAGAAATCTGGAAGCTTAAGAATTCAAACTTCAAGGAGGTTGTTTAGGAAAACTTCAGTGTGCCACAGCCCTTTGCAAACCCCAGGTGCAGGCTGGTGCCTTTGATTATTGGTACATGCCATTCAGACTGTGCCTCCATCAAGCATTTTTATTTGCATTCTCTTGGGTGAAAAAATTCCCCATCCAGCAGTTGCCTTATGAAGCAGAAAATGCTAATGTTTGTATCTGTTGCAATCCACCTCTGGCAGGAATGGAGGCTCTGTGCAGGGGACTCTCAACGTTGTCAACCCCCTCTTTTCAGGCAGAGTATGTGCCTAAATCACATTTGTATGTAATCACTGTAGGCTGGTTTCAAGAAAGAATAAAGAGTTGAAGTTTATGGCTCCCCCGATTGTGGCTGTACCCTGCAGCTCATTTGACTATTCATCATGCTCCATACCATGGCACACAGTGCAGCTGAGGATGCCATCCATCAGACAATAAACCTGTGGTCATGTTATAAATTTACCAATAAACATTAAAAATATATATGGCATTACTTATACAATTTTACTCTCTATATAATATATATTGTCTCTAGCAAAGAGATTTTTACTATTATGTCCTGCTCGAATTGTAGCTCCAGTGATTATTCTAGGATTCCTGTCAGAATGCGACAATACCTTAAACTGGTTAAAAAAATAAAATCAGCTTACCTACCACTTCATAGCATGACGAGCAGACAGCACCTCTTTCACCTAAGCTAATATTACACAAGCTGGGCTATCAGCTCTTACAACAATCTTAGCAGTTTTGCAGGGAGCAAACCCAAGCACAGCTTTAGCCACATGGTTAAGGCAGGGAAGCTCATCAGGTTGTGAGAGGAGGTTTGCTTCTTGCTTGGTATGGAGAAGCAGGCAAGCTGCGAGGCCATACACACTTAGACCTCTGCTGCAGGCACAAAACCCGATGGTGCAACATTCCTTTAACTCCTTGGGCATGCCCAAGAATTGGTGTCCCACCAACTCTCAACCCGTGCTCTTCTGCTACATGTCTCTTGCGTGCAGGTGTTTGCATTGAAGTCAGTGGATGGGGCGAGGTGTCTAATATCACTGTCTATATCGCTATTCCAGTGTGCCAGGGTAAGCCACGTGCCTCTGGCTGTCATCACTGAAGAGCGCATTTTTCTTTTAGGTCCTATGTTGTATCTGCCTGGCCACAATTATGTCTGGAACAGCCTCCTGGAGGCTGGGAAGGATCCTCACTAGTACCTGGAACGAGATACTCAAATCTGATTGACAACAGGTTACCCAGGAGGCAGCCGTGTGCCCTCGTGGCCAGGAAGGCCAACGGGATCCTGGCTGCAGCAGGAGGAGCGTTGCCAGCAGGTCGAGGGAGGGGATCCTGCCCCTCTGCTCAGCTCTGCTGAGGCCGCACCTGGAGTGTTGGGGGCAGTTCTGGGCTCTCCAGAACAAGAAGGATGTGGAGCTTCTAGAGAGGGTCCAGTGGAGAGCCAAGAAGATGATGAAGGGACTGGAGCATTTGTCATATGCGGAAAGACTAAGCGAGCTGGGCCTGTTTAGTCTGGAGAAAAGAAGGCTGAGAGGAGATTTGATCAACATGTTCAAGTACCTGAGGGGTGAATGTAGGGAGGATGGGGCCAGGCTCTTCTCCATGGTGGCCAGTGAAAGGACGAGGGTTAATGGGTACAAGTTGAAACACAGGCAGTTCCACCTCCATGTGAGGAAGAACTTCTTTCCTGTGAGGGTGCCAGAGCCCTGGCACAGGCTGCCCAGAGAGGCTGTGGAGTCTCCTTCTCTGGAGATCTTCCAAACCCGCCTGGATGCCACCCTGTGCCACGTGCTCTGGGTGTCCCTGCTGGAGCAGGGGGTTGGACTAGATGATCTCTAGAGGTCCCTTCCAAGCTTAAGCACTCTGTGATTCTGTAATACCAATGTTTACATAACTCAAATCCCCTAGTGCTCTCATCTAAACAAGCGCAAAACAGGATTGCAGAAAAGCAAGAGATGTGCCAAACTGAAAGTCAAAAAATGTGATGTGTCACCAGAACAAGTTGCTCAAAGAGGCTGTCAAATCCCCATCCTTGGAGATATTCAAATCTCAGCTTGACGTGGCCTGAGGAACCTCCCCTAAGTTGGCCATGCTTTGAGCAGGAGGTGGATCAGAGATGCTCAGAAGTTGCTTCTCACCTGGACTGTTCTACGCATTCCTAATTAATAGCCAGGATGACAGAAAGCCCCAGGGTCCATCCTACCAGGTAGGACGTGGTAGCAGTGTCAGATGAGAAACCATAGCTAGAGAACAAGTGTATTTATTTGATTTGCGTTGGTTAGGCATAGAAATAATCCATGCCACATGAACTCACTTACATGACACTTCTGCTTTTCACAGAAAGCTTCACCTGAAACTTAGAGATATTTCCAGGTAACCTTTCAAAAATCTGAGAGTAAGGAATGTTGAACACCATTTTCGTTCTGCTACACTACCTACTTGGTTTTAATCACCAGGGGGTATATTTTCAAAGTGACACTTAAGGACAGACAAATCATGTTAAAAAGTAACACAATTTCCGTCTCTAAACCACCATGAACAACTTTAAATCATTAACTGAAGGGAGCTCTTTTTTTGTGCAGCAAAACACAATCCAGAAAGGAAAACTCTGTGTGCAGAAACAAGTCTGAATCTCTCTAACCTAAGGAAGCAGCTTCCTCTGCAGAAATCTAGGGAAGTTCTTGGGAATTCTCACTATTCTGGATGAGCTCAGTCCTGTGCAAAGGGCTAGAGCAGAACCTGTGACTAACCCAGTTTTTGTTACAAGTTCCCTCAAGCGCCAACAACTCGCAGAATATCATATCCCTCCAGCTAAACATCTCCAGCTTTTTAACTCGAGGAGAAACAAGCAGCGTCGTCAGCTCTGCAGGTCTCCACTTAAACCCACAACGCAGCAGCTGAAATGGCATCTCTTTTCTCATTGCTGCAGACAAAATGTCAGCTTAATTGCTGTTCTGCATTTGTGTTCCTGCACTCCTTTTTCATTTTAATTCCACCTCATTAATTCTTGCATACGGAACTATTACAAATGGCAAAGAGAAACCCAGATGCAAGTATATTCATTTTCATTTTTTCATTCACCCTCATTTTTTTTTCATTACAGGCATCTATGTAATCTATGTAATACATTAACAGTAATCTATGTAATACATTAACAGTAGTACACTTGACACCAGAAAATTATTCATTTTTTTTTCATTACAGGCACGTAATCTATGTAATACATTAACAGTAGTACACTTGACACCAGAAAATTAAGGCCCAAATTCAAAAAAAAAACCATTTAGGCTCTTGCCTTCTCGCTGAACTCAGTGAGCACTTGAGAGTCTAAATGGGAGCAAAAAGCTGAATTTGCTGAATCAAAGTCTAAAAGCATAGGCAAGTCTACACAGTAAGTTAGAAAGAGCACCAGGAATAATTTCAAACTTTTTGTCTCTTCTTTTCCAGGCCCCAAGACCAGGTTTCCTCAATCCAGTGATTTAATGTAAGAGCAGTGAATAAAATGATGGGGATGATACAAGGAGAATCATTTTCAACCTAGTTTTGTGCTATCTGGAAATGATCTGCACATCTTTGCATTCAGTGAGTGTTGCCAACAGTAAAAATACTGAGGAGATGGAGGTAACTAAATTTGAATACAATTAATCATGAGAGAAAAAAACAGAATTGCACAAAGATGATGGTTGGAAGCTAAGTTCCAAAAAATAAAAAAAAAGAGAGAAAGATATATATACGTCACAATACTATTGGGGAAAGCAATAGGAATATTCATTAAAACAATGACCCTCTGGGATTGAGGAATTTGTGGGATTTGCATGGGTATAAGCAACTTCATTTGAGGCTTAAGCCCAGGTTCCGTGCTTCCAAAATAGGAGTTTTTAAATAAAAGGATTATTAAATTTATAACAGAATAAACTGTTGAAGTGACCATTCGTGATACAAAACCACTCATTAAGGCTTTTTTTTTTTAATACATGAGGAAAGGAACAAAATACAAGCATGAAACAATCCAAACACTGGTCTCTACTTTGTTTTTCTTAGTGAATTATCTTGTAGCATTTTCACCCTGGCACATGCGAAAAAATCTTACTCTGCCTGACCAGTTATTGAACTGCAATGGACTGGAGACACGTTCAGATACAAAGGAGACCACTGAGGTTCCACGGGCTCAGACACCAGCTGTGACCATCTCATGGACCATCCTTGCACGTTCTGAAGACCACTGATGTCCACCCTGCCTGCCCTGAATTGAGGTGTTTGTGAGCTGACTTCTCCCCATAAGCCAACATTTGGCTCACAAAAGATGAAATACAGTAATCAGTAGTCACAGCTGGAAGAGGAATCATGCATGTCTTATTTCCATTCTTGCTATGTTTGAGATAACCATGACATTTGCAGGACAATGGGTGATTTCTGAAAATTTCTTGGCTGAACACTGGCCTTAATGAAGACAGCTTCTTCAAAGGAGTTGTATGTATAAAATGCCTTCACTGAATCGCATGCATAACTATGCAGGCATTTTCTTACATACTTTTTTTCCTATTTGGAAGCTCAGATACTCCAAATATCTTCAATTTTAAATATCTCTGAGCATAGAGATTCCACTATTCGTCCACATGAATAAAGCAGTAAAAGAGTAACTTTCTTAGCCAGCCAGAGGCTAAGCCCAGAATCAGATAGACTTCTTAAACTTGCCAGGAACAAGAAGCCTTGGGCTGCAGGAAAACATGAAGCTCTTAAGAAATGTTGAAATGACTGAAATTGCAGGGGGGGAAAAAAAATAGAGAGAGAGAGAGAGAAAAAAAAACAGCTCAGACTTATTTATATAATTACATTCCTGTCTGGTAAGGGAACTACACTGTTTAAAATGCTCATTTCTTCCTTGAAGAAAGGAAGACTTAGAGCAAGAGGGCAGCATCCCCTGAGGAACATCTGCCTCCTCCCGACGTCGGAGCGTGGCAGCCCCCCAGTTCCATCACTGCTTTTCCCCAGTGGTCAAAGCAGGTTCTCAGAAATGACCATCTGTATTTTCAAGAGGGACCAAAGACCATTCACAACCATTCTGTATCTAAAGAGTTGTTTGGGAGAGGAGAAAAAAAAAAAAAAAGAAGATAAGTTGCTTTGGAATAAGGGAGTTACATCAATCAGCAAGCCAAGTATTTGCTAACACTCATATCAGTATCAGCTACTCAAACTTTGGTGTTTCAGTGGCCTCAATCACAATATAAGGTCTCTTCTTTATGTAGTTTTGGGTTACACAGAACTGTTTTTCCTACATGCTGTTGTTGGGGGCCAGAAGGGTTTGGAAAAAGGGGGTTTTATGTAGAGGACATGGTAGAGGGCTGAAAAGCCACCACAGATAACCACAGGACACCCACATGAGACAGCGCAGGAGCAGGATGATGCTGGTTTGCACGTTCCCCGCAGGAGCAGGCAGCTCCAGGTGGGGCAGAGCATCACACCATAAAAAAATATATATTACACTTAAGAATACATGCATGTGACAGGTATTCTGTTAGCGCTGCTGCCTCAAGGCCCTTTGGGAAAGGGCATCCAAGGAGGGAGGTGAGAGGAGACGCGGCCGGGGCACCGCGGGGCAGCGGCTCCACGCGCCGGGCGCATCTCCCATCGCTGCCGGATGGCAGAGGCTGCAGGAGAAGCCAGAGCTCTCGCACACGTGGAGGCGATGCTGGCGCAGGCAGGGCTGCGGGGCAGCGTCTGGCCCACTTGGCCCGGCTTCTGCACGTCGTTATAGCACCAGCGGAGCCTGCTGGCAGCCGGGAGGATGGGGAAGGGGGGGAATTTCAGAAAGCAACGGAGAGGTTTGGAAGGGGTAAAGGGAAGAAGTTAGCACAAGGGACAGCAGCGTTCTCTGCATAAACCACGGAAAGAGCATGGGGCCAATGTCCCATTTCCCCAGGAAGGCACCAGATCGCCGTGCAGAAGACCCAAGCGCTGCTGCCCCTTAGGAGAAGGATTTGTGGAGAGGCCCCAGGCCGTGGCTGCCCTGCGCTCAGCGGCGGCCCCCCAGGAGATGGCAGCAGCGGGTGCGAGTTGAGCCGCGGCGCCGGGAAACGCGCGAAGCCCTAACGTGTCCTGGGACCGCTTCTCTCCGCGCACTTTGGGCTTGTTACTAAGCACACAACACGTTTCTCAAACCCCCCTTCTCAGGCCCATCAGGCTTTTATCACTATGACCCTTTGGTTTAAGCGGGGCTCTGGACCACGCTCAGATGGGGCTGCACTAGTTGCTTGTTTATGCTCCGTCATCCTCCTGGGCTGAGTGTTACCTGTGGCTGCCCAGATCTTACACTCCTCCTCATTCGTTAGTTCTTTTCTCAGTGCTATCTGCTATTTCTCCCTGCATACAGAATATTTCCTGCTTCCATTCCCCACACCAGCACATCAAGGGTCATCCCTTCCTGCTCAACATCAGCACGATCGTCAGCCTCAAACACCCCTTCCATGCTCCAGCCCAGGAATTCCCAACTAATTAAATGCCTCTCATTGCAAACCAGTGCTTGGAAATAATCCAAGGTCAGAGAGGCCTCCAAAGGCAACAAAAGCTTGGGGTGAAAGGAAACAATAGCAGAGGAATGAGAAGCACAAGGGAGCTTGAGGGGGGGAAAAAAACCCATAGGATACCTTAGATTTGAATACAGAAACACTCGACATCATGCACAGGGCTCTGCTGTACTCAGCTTCAAAAGGGACTTGGGTAAGGAGAGAAATTCTTCATCTGTCGGGGTCTCACCTTCTCTGGCCCATCTTTTATCACTTTTTTTCTCCCCTTGCAAAGCAGGGGCGATTCCTACCCTTGAACATCAGAATTTAGCAGGGGCTTCCTCCTGAGGGGCCTTTAAAGCTGTCAGGAGTTTGCTCTTTGCCTCCAGGCCCGGGGATGAGGAACATTTCCTGACCCCTACGTAGCCAACAGGATTCTTGGTGCAGAACTGACTCACTTGGCACAAGGGAACAACAAAAATGCAAGAGCTCTGATATTAAGAGAACTTTTTCTGTGGTGTTGAAGGAATTAATTCTAAATATATCACAAGTGGGACGAGAATTTCTGTAATGGTCTTCATGTAGGGGGGGACTGTGACCAAGACTAGTACGTTTTACAAAGTCATCCTTTCCAACAGGACCTCCCCTCAACTTTTCATATTAGGACCCTAAAATACAATGCAGAACAGAAACCAACACACCTGAACACCCAACACACCTGAGCACCTAAGCAATTGAAGACGAATGCTGAAATTATGCACTGAGGAAAATTACTCGTCCACTGCAATCCATAAGAGGAAAGGAAAGGCCTCCCAGGTTTGATAGCATTAAGTTTCTCCTTGCAAGAACATAAAGCAAATACAAACAAAAAACCAAAACCAACCAAACAAACAAGCATGCAATCTCCTTTTTCAGAGAGAAAAGTTCAGATGTGCTGAACCCCAGCTCCCCCACACAGGCAGGATTCAGCTCAGATGACGGGGGGCTCTGCCGGCCGCCTCCTTTCTGCCTTTTCACACCGGGCGATACAGGATTCAAACAACCCCAGCCAAGGGGCCTAGGCCAGCTGGGAGCTCTGTAATTTTCAGGCACAATGGAGCAGCCTGGGCATTTCAATGGCATTATGAAAGATCTCTTTTTTGAGCAAAGAGGGGGGAACTAGTACATCTTTCTTCCCACTTAATCAGTCTGAAGTTTCTCTGTGCCACCTTCAATCTGTATTAAATTCCTTGTGCCACCAACTGGAGAGATGAGGTTTTGGGTATATAATGGAGTTAATTCAGAAAACTGTTATCCTACAGCTGCAGGTAGAGCCCTGCAGGTCCCATCCCACCAGTCCTTTGCACAGGCGCCCATTCCTTGGGGCTCAGCCAGGAGCAGGATCCACTGCTCCAAGCAAGCACCAAGGCCTCTACAAAGAGCGTGGAAACACAGGGGAGAGGCAGGGATCATTATCCCTGTTTAGGAAGCACAAAGAGATTTAAGGGCCAGATCTATGGAGGTGTTTGGGTGTCTAGTGGTTATTGAGGTGGAAAAATCTACATAAAAAAATGTAGGGGTGCTTAGAGGTGTCATCACTCAGCTTCAGAGTCCTACGATGTGGATGACATTCCCTGAAAGTTGTGTGTGTAGATTCCCTTATAGCGAAGGAAAGGAACTGCACTCCAGAGGGCTGATTCCTCGGTGTGGATATGAACGCAATCCAGATGGTTAGCTCAAAGGAAACCATCAGAGGTTCAGCGGAAGGAAACCCCAGGCACTCCGTCAAAAAAGTGACAGAAATAGTCCCTAGGTATATTCAGAGAAGCAGCGGTGTCAGCGAGCGCGAGGGACTGAATGAAGCCTTTAACAAGGTCTAAAGCAACTCAGAAAAGGGGCCATGAAACATGGGTATGGGAGTGGAAACTTACTGTGTTCTGTTGCCATCACTAAATATAATCCCCGGGCCACTGTTTTTATCACCTCCACCAAGGGGAGACATCATTAGTGTTTACAGGAGCTCTGCAAAACCTTCGCCCCGCCAGATGATTTCAAGTGTTGTGCAAATAGCTGAAAGTGGAGGGGAAAATACCTTGGGTTTCCACCTCTCCAGCTCTCACCCACTTTGAGCTGTCTTCCCATCAGTATGTACTGAGAATCAAACTCTTTCTCTCATTCTTTACCCTATAGATATCAATACTGATCCTATCAACACCACACTGCTTTGATGTTCAGATTTTAATGAGGTTATTATTTGCACTGCACTAATGAACTGAATAGAGTGGCTGCGTAGGAAATGACTTAATTTATGGCCCCTGTGAAGGTGGCCAAGGTACTTCTGTTCACAGAGCTATGGTGTGACACAACCAACTAACTTACGGCCACGGGAGCGCAAGCAAAGCTCCATCATGAGGATCCCTCTGCCGCAGACCTGCGCTTGCAAAAGCCACATGACACAATGCATTAGCTCAGCGCAATCCAAAAAAACATACAAAAGAAATCATCTTTTTTGCTGGACTTGCCACAAAAGCAGATCAAACGCCTTCCACTCTGTTTTCCTTCTGGAGCTGGAACGAAATATCAAAGGATAATTCAAAACACATTTGGACACGCTTGAGGTAGGAGAGCACAGGGCAATATCTCTAACAGGCCGTAGAAACCTCTCCCTTTTTAACTCCCTATTCTTTCTTACCTCCCCCACATCTGACAGCTCCTGGAGCAGATCCAGCTTCGTTGCATCAGCAGCCAGGATCCTTTCCACATGCTGAGCCTTTCTGAAGGAAAAAGCATTTCCTGACATCTGCTCTGCATTCAGTGCTCCTCTCCTCCTCCCCCAAGTCATTTCACTCTAGCACTTCTGTGTCTCCCCTTCCATCAACACCTGTCCCTGGCTGACCAGGGCTCATCATTAGGAGCTAAGCATTTGCAGACAGAATTCATCACCCCCACCTCTGCCTGCCCCGTTCCCCCCACTGCTAGTTTTCTCAGCCTGCTGTTAACAGAGGATTTTGCTCCTGGTTCAATTTTGTAAGGCACGCAACCATCTGACCTTAATCCAACAAATACTCGGAGCATAAACGTGGTTTTACGTATCCAGGTTTCCCTGCTAGAACCATAGGCACGCTAAACTAAAAGCACCATTGTAGGATTGAACCCAGGAGCAGACTCATTACTATTTTCTCACTTGCCTTTTTGACAGGAGTTGCTGCAGCGCTGGTGATTCCAAGTGTGAATTTTACCCGGTGCTGATTTTCCTCATGCTGCCCCTTACCTTGAATTTGCTGAACAGCTACACGGTCTTTTTAAAAAAACGTTATGCGAGGAAAATATTCAGGTGATTATAAAAAGTTTCTTCTGCCTCGGTCAAAATGATTTGCCAATGATTTTGCACATACAAACACAGGAGACGTTTTAAGGAACGAAGAGTCACTGTGATCTTGATGCTTCCCCCTGCACTGCAGAATATTAAATAACCTGGACACCTCGCTGCAGCCCCGCCACTGCATATTCCAAGCATGTAGTAGATTTTATTAAGCATAACTTTGGTTCTAAGTACTCCACCCTCATTTTTGTAATACCTTTAGTTAAAAACAATTATACAAGAGCAAATACAAAAAATATTAAATTATGAAAACAAATCCATTAAGGCTCCCTTTTTATATTTATATATATTTATATATGTACACTCAAACAAGTGCAGATATTAACAAAAGGTTAAAGTCACAAAGATTCTAAAAATTTACTACTATACTATCAAAAAGCAAGAGCATTTTAAAAAAGTACTGCCTTATTAAGAGGCAAAAGTGGTAAAAGTGAGCCATTTTTAAATCAGGAAGATTTCTCATTGGAGTATCTGCAGGGTTGCTTCGAAGTTCACAGAGCTGAAGAGCAGAGCAGTAACTTGCTTTGCTGGCAAGCAGGAGCCGCACAGGACACTTGCGGTGTGACGAGCTGGACACCCAGTCAAGGGTTGCCCATTCCAGCCCAATCCTGATTTTAAAGACAAGCTTTTGCCTGTCTAATCGACACGAAGGTGATGTGGATTCCTAGACTAAAAGATCGGCGGGAACGGTGCTCTAACAAACACGACGTCCTATTGTACAGGGAACGCAGCTGAAAACAAGCCGACTTCACACTGCATGTACAGGGATGTTTCCTGGCTTCCTGGGCTTCAGAAAGAGAAACCCTGCCCCGAACCACAAGCCAGTATGAAGAGGAAGCAGAAAGCAGAGAGCACCCGTCATTAGAGGGCCCAATCCAACGCTCCCTGCGCAAAAAAGGCGCGGGCTCCGCTGCACCTGGATTACACCCAACGTCATTCATTTCCCTGTGCGCGCACGCGAGGATGGCCACGTTCATCGAGGGGAAACAGCTGAGGAGAAATGGTCTCACCAAGCCAAAAGAGGGCTTCTCTCCAGCTTCCGAAGATTTCCATGCTAACAGCAGGCAATTGCAGAGCGGAAACCAACAGGTACTAAGACGTTTGGTGGGCAGGGAATGGCTAAGATGGAACATCAGTGGTGTGGAAATCCACTATACAGTGCTGCCTCAACAATCAACAACACGAAACAAGCTCAATCAGTGCAAATATCTGAAAAATGTGCTGCCAAAAATTAAGATCCTCTCCATCCAGAGGAAATAAGAGAGGGAAGGAAGAAATCTGCAGCAGTTAAGGTGTTCCTTTGTTGAGAAAATACATAGGAAAATATAAAGGTTTGGCCTTTGTCTTTCGTATGTCCATAGTGTGAACAGTCTGGTAAACCATCTCCACATTTAATCTTCTAGACGTGACTCACACTGCAAATCTAAGTCAATGGCAATACACTTATCACAATTTAATTTACTCTTAATCTGATTGCATTCTCATGAGAAATGCTTGGATCTTGACAAATGGAAGGCTGTATCTAGGAGACATTGCTAATTGGGAGCATTGTGTCCCGAGCGCTAAGCTGAAATTTTATTTAAAATGTCCAATACCTTCTAGAAAGGCAAAAGAAACTAGAAACAAACAAACTGACCCTCCCCGATCACCTTTACAACACAAACACGCCACTGTTGACATTAATAAAAAAGTGTTCTCAAGCAGTTATGTTCAATGCAATTACGAAGTAGAAATTATTTTGTTTCACATCCTAAGGCAAAGACTATGAGTAGGTCCTCAGCTGGTGTGGATGAAACCAGCTTCAGTGAGATCTAGGAATGAGCCACTCGGGAAGATGAGGATTTCTCCCCAGCTTCTCAAGAGAAGTTACCTGCACCCGCTCACACCAATGGAGAATCCAGTTCTTTATTCCTACATGCGTCATCTGCTCCTCCCTCCTCATCCCAGGCTTTCCTGGGTAACTAGTAGTCATAAGCATGAAGGATCAGAGCTGCCAACCCTACACAAGACGAGGAGTACTTTATTGAAAGGCAAGTCCCAAGGGCAACTTGCAGGAAGGCAGAAGGTGACAGAATTGGACCCTAACACTCAGTGATGACATACTCCCCTTCTCTCTTGAGGCACGAGGAAGAGGTGGGATAAAATAAATTTCATTTTAATGCCTCACTTTAGGAAAAAAAATCTCTTTCAGTAGATCCCCGTGATCAGTTTGACCTGGTTTGAACACTGCTCTGTTGCAGGAACTACGGCAAGTTCCTGCAAGAGCTAAGCAGGACACGATGACAGAACCGGATCTCTGTTCAATCCCAGGAAATAAATTTAAACACTACCAAGTAATGTGTTAACACTGTACTGAGATCAGCACATCCTTGGAGGAGAAAGGCCACAACACCAAAGTGGGATTTCAAAACAGAAAGATGCATCATTTTGCATTGAGAAATGACAGAGCTAAATTCACAGTTAGCTCTGCCCAGGCCTGTGCACAATATTTGAAGGGAAGAGTTTAGACACGCAGGGAAATCAGCTTGTGGATTCTCCCCAGTGGGAGGATGGTCAGATTTCTGCTCTTCCATAGCCCAGATTCTACATTCTCAACAGGGATAACTGGGCTTTAAGGTTGCTTGGTTGTTCATTGCTGGTGAATTTAAAAAATTTCTCATCTCCCCACACCTATCTATCCTGGAGTGGATGCACAGATGTGATCAACATAACTCATTTCTCCCCAGATTTGATCCAAATTTGAATTAAATTAGAATTATTGTGGGCTATACACAAGCTGCAGGGCACAGCAAAAAGGATTTTTATTTTGTTTTAAAGCAAAATATAATCTGGGTATCTCTAGTAAACTAGGATCACAAGAGATAAAGCAGTGCAACACTGAAGAAGTTTCTCTAGCATCCCTGGTTAAAATCTCCAAGCAAGCACTTCAGACCGGTCCACGACACCGAACTGACAAAGAGACTCCTTATCCACTGGTCTCAGAACCGCGTTTGGCAAGTCAGTCTGTTTATGTTACAGTCTTTTTAATCCATACGTCCCAGAAACTTTTTAAAAAATCTCTTTTTCCAGCAAGTGTCACTTGGATGTTCTTATTCTCCCTCGAGGGGCAAATCTGAGACAACCTGCAGAAGCCTCTCAACAGCCACCACTGGAACACTGGAAGTCTAAGCAGGAGCTGGCTCTAGGACTCTGGGGCATCTGTTGCTTCCTGGACCGTCCTCCTCAAGTTGCCTTTGACTTTGACAAATTCAGGTGCATTTTCCTGTTCTTCTTGCAGCTTCTGTTGCTCAAGTTCCAGCTTTAAAGGATTCACATGTAGAAAAAAGAAGTACATAAAATAGATCATCAAAATACAAGACAAAAAAATGAGATTTTATTTTAGATAGAGATATTTGACCTCAATAACTGGTTGTGCAAAATGTTTTAGATTGCTTCCTTTCTTCCCATCATGGAAAAGATAAAGTTGTACTTCCTTGGGAGTATCTGTTCTCATAAACTATTAATCTTAAGCCTGCAAACACCTTTGCCAGACAGAGAAAATCTGGGTAGTCCAGAAAGACAATAAAGTAAAGCATTTTTGAAGAAATTCTTTGACATCCTCATTGAAAAAGTAACAGTAATTCCCTTTTCTGGCTATTACAGCAGGACAAGAAAATTCTGTCACATGGGAGAATGCATATGAACAGATATAACTGAGGACACTTGCTCATTTATTTGTGTGTATAGGTACAGACTTAGCTACCTAACTTAAGCAACTTCTGGTAAATATCTGCTTTGCTTATCACAAAGATCAGTGCCAACAAGAAACCTCCTTGGCCCCCAGGTTGATCCAGTTCTGGCAGTCCATTCACTGACATTTTTGACCGGTTGGAGCTCCTGCCCATGCAGGTGCTCGGAGTTACCTGTGAAGTGGGATGCAGTGTTCTGCAGGGCAAGGCTACACGGTGCCAGCACAGACTTTGCTTAGAGACTGCATAAAATAAGGACTGCTTAGGAACCCTCAGTGAAGGCAACTAAGTCAGCAGAAAGGAAGAAACAACTCTTGGGAAGAGTTTAAGAGCTAAAGCAATCCTGAAAGGAGTTTTCCTATGAACACACCAAGGTCTCCTGATTAATGGGCACCGTGTCCTGCTCACCTATATTTACTGCTCACTTATTTCTCCTTTGTTTCTGGCTCAACAAGGGACATGCCTCGTTACGGTAAATCATGGCAATGTTCGTCCATGAGTCACATGGTCAATTAATGTCACTCCTGGGATGCTTACAAAGCCACAGCATTGCTTGCAATGACCAAGCTTTACCTCTTGCAAGAGCTGTCTATTCTACATATGCCCTTGGATGGAGCAAGATAAAGTCGGGCATCTTCCTGAAATCAGAATGATTTGAAGTTGGCCTCACCTTTTTAAGAGTACAGAAGAAAGGCAAGAGCAGGATACCCTTGAAATTAAAACAGTTTTCTCCCCACCTCTCAAAATATTTCTACACTTCATAAAAATACATTAAAAAAATCCAAATAATGACTGAACTAAATCATTTTTAACAGGGTAACTATTTGGCTTAGCTGATTTCTGTTAAAAGAAACAGTAGATATTGTTTTACAGCATTCCTTTATTTAAATATAGATGCAATGCTTCTGCAGAGTGACTTCCCTGATGAGACTTTTTCACTGTGGACATTTTTCCTCATGCATACACAAAGAGGCTCAGAGACCTTTGGCTGGCCCTGCACAGCAGTAAGTTGCAATGGGCTGCAGCTCCACATTACCTTTGTGCTTAGGGTCTGAGGATTTTTTTCTTTTTTTTTTAATTTGAAAAAGTCTGCCAATAAATTCTTCTATTTCATAAGGCTATAAGAATCTGTTTAAAGTTACCTAGCCTCTGACATAATCCGGTGCAAAGAATCAATTGATTTTTTTATTCCTTAGGCATATAGTTTTCATACACAGCAGTCTGACACCCATTTTCAGGGGATCATCTCTTAATTTAAAGGCCGTAAAGTGTGAATAATTCACCACAGTGTCAATGGTCAGCCCTCCACACGTTCCTGTGGTCCAGAGCAGGATACAGCTGACCAAACGCAGACATATGCAGTATCTATGTAATCAGAAAGAAACAGGTAATTTTTCAGCGTGATTTGACTCATCCTAAAAGAGATGCCTGCATTTGATCAAGTCAATTGTGCCACAGAACAAACTGTATTTTCTTTCCTCTCTACAAAGGCAGCCTCAGAGGACGGGCTCAGATACTGATGTGTCAGGTTAGTGTTCTCTCCCATCTCACCTGCTCCAGTTTCTGTTGCCGTTTCAGTAGCTCTATTTCCAGGTCTGATTTCTTCTTCTGTGCTTCCTCTTCTTTTTGCTGTTTAATAACTTGATCTCGTTTTCTCTTCTCCATCACCTTTTGTAGCTCTGGTTTGTTCTGAGGTGCAAGACCCCTTCAAGTTTAAATGGGAGAAGAAGGGAAGAAATGGAAAAGAAAGATACCACTTTTAATAAGCAGAAGTTCATGCGGAATTGTTGGCAGGTTTTCTCAAATCAACTTATGCCTCTTTACATACATTAGCTAAAAGGGGGAAAAAAAAAAGCAGATATTTTAGTGGTCTCCAAGCAAAATCTTATGTTGGAATATAAGCCCGAGTATTTTGAAGGATATTTTCTTTCAGCATGTACGCTAGTATTTCTCCTGGCTAATTCAATATTTCATTCTCCACTTCCCTCTGTTCTCTCCATTTCACAGAAACAGATTTAAAACCTATCTGGAATGAAGATGCTGGCAGAGCATCCCAAAAATTTGGGAAAAACTGTGCCCTTTACTGTTCTGTTATTTGGAGGAATTTGTAGGGAAGTTTGCATTTGCATTTAAAACAAAAATGGTCCTTGGAGACCAGAAAAAGTTTTTTTCTCCCCCTTGCAAGATTTTAGCCAGTACATCAAATCATTCTTTGAAGTCAGTTCCATGCAAACCATTTGCTGAGCCAACTAGCCTAAAGTGGGAAAGTTTACTCTCTGAGAGGATGCATGACTATTTACACACATGCTTGTTTCTGTGACTTTGGCTTTTTTTCATATTTGTTATGCTATGAGCTTTCCAAAATTCATTATGACAAGATTCAGAGATATCCCCAGCATTCAGATATTAGTGTCAATTAAGTCAGAGAAGAAAATCTGAAACTTGCCTTCCTTCTGTCCCCTTCCCTGTGAAGACGAGTACATGAAATTATTCAGCTTGTTTAACATCAGTCATTTAATTTCAACTTTAAGAAATTCAATAATATGAATTAACTTCCATGAAGCAGATTTTTATCCTGCTCTGCTTAAGATTTCTATGCTGGCCTAATTCTTCTACAATATGACTATCTGACAGCATGTCCAATAATATATTAAAAAGTCGTTATATCATAACATCTATGAATGACTCAATATATTATTTAGTGCTCTATCCTTGTACATACACTGACAGCAAGATTAAATATTTAGCAACAACAAATGCTCCTCTATTTTTCAAAATATATCTCATCATCTGAATGCAACAAAAGTCACAGGATTTTGTTAATCTTTTATGTCGCATGCTATTTTAATTACCATTTTAATGCATAAAAAAATTAAGACAAGCAGAGGAAAGCTGGAGTGACCCTTTTTACAATTAATACTAGATGGAGCTGAGTCAATAGAAATTTCTATGCCAGTGAACACTCACTGCTAGTGAGGAATCAGACGTCTGGTTTCTCTGGGAAGGTTGCACATGTAACAACGCAGGGGCATTTAGATGTGCTGTAGCAAGAGGGACAACTATTCCTCCCCGACCTGGGGAGGAATAACCCCAGACACCAGCACAGATTAGAGGTTGACCTGCTGGAAAGCAGCTCCACAGAGAGGGATTTGGGAGTCCTGGGTGACAACAGGTTACCCAGGAGGCAGCCGTGTGCCCTCGTGGCCAGGAAGGCCAACGGGATCCTGGCTGCAGCAGGAGGAGCGTTGCCAGCAGGTCGAGGGAGGGGATCCTGCCCCTCTGCTCAGCTCTGCTGAGGCCGCACCTGGAGTGTTGGGGGCAGTTCTGGGC
>NW_010577773.1:153611-176461 GCF_000705375.1 Tinamus guttatus
CTCCCTGTGAGGAAGAACTTCTTTCCTGTGAGGGTGCCAGAGCCCTGGCACAGGCTGCCCAGAGAGGCTGTGGAGTCTCCTTCTCTGGAGATCTTCCAAACCCGCCTGGATGCCACCCTGTGCCTGCAGAAGGCTGGACTAGATCATCTCTAGAGGCCCCTTTCAACCTCAACCATCCTGTGATTCTGTGAACTACCCACTGCAGAAAATAAGCGTACGGCCTTTCTATAAAATCACATGGGTTTGATGGTCAGATCTGTGCCAGAAAAACTGCAACCTCAGTCCTCTTTTCATTCTTTTATTTAAAAAGGAAAGCCCCAGGCAGGGTTATTTTGATATATCTGGGTGGCTGTTCTGGTTAAATAAAAGACCCTAAAATTTACGTATAAAACTAAGTAAAGTGTGCTTTAACACCAGTTAGTTGATAGCGTTAATGTCTGAAAGGAAAAGCAGTAATGCACAGCTAAGGTGTACTCTAATAAGCCAAAATACATTAATGTAAGTGATCATTGCCTAGAGTAACCATTACCTTCATCTTTATCCAAAATGAGCACCATTTCTGAAAGTAAATAACTATTAAATTACAACAGAACGGACACTGCTTATGTTAGGTACAGAGACTTATAGGATCAGCACTAAAAACTCTAAGACCCAGAAACACTGTTCAAATTTGCTTAGTCAAAGCACTTGGTGCCTACCCCGAGTCTTCACACTGAAGTAAGTGTTAAGCAACACTCCCAAGAGAGCACTAAAATTCGCTCATACAAATGGAAATTTACAGCAAAAGAGCAGAACACCAGCCTAACATCTATAGAAAAGCCTCTTATCAGAACTGGTACTTTGGCACGAAGCACTGAGTCCGCTCTCTTTCCAAAATACCAGTTTCTCTGCTGGTGAAAACTGTAAAAATATTTCATTTCTGCCTCAATAAATAAGGATCTAAAATTAACAGCTGCACCTAATCAGCATCAGAATAAAAGAAAGAATGGGTATTGAGGACACCACAGCCCTTTTATGTAATAGGATATTCTTCTAAAAGAAAGGAACTTTATACTATTTGAAAGTAGCTAATGCTTTTATAAACTCCGTAAGAGAAAAAAAGAAAAAAAAGAAAGTAGCAGATTTAATTTATTGCAGCCTCTGCACGCTTTAGAACAAGATGCTAAGTCGGGAAACTTCAACTCTTTTCTTTCAATGCCTATAAACTTCTTGGTGCTAGAAACTGACTTTGAAGTTTAATCCCATTAATGAAAAATAAGAAAAACACATAAATGCCCGCTTCTTCCATTTCAGTTGCTATTCTGTGAAACATTTCTACCTCACCAGTAGAAGAATGCTGTATTGTGTGTGCAACGCATTCAGAATTAAGTACCTAAACCTAGCACTTCTGAGGATTTTGCTATTACATGTAGAAAAAAACCTTCTTCCACCTTCAGAATAATACAATGTCAAAGGCAAAAAAGGAGAAACTTCCAGAATGTGACTCTTAATGCCAAATATACAAATCCAGTTATGCTGGAGAAACCAAAGCAATAGCTGCATCACCTCCCCTATCAAGGGCCTTGGCCTCAAAAAAAGCTGAATGGTCCTGATGGTAAATTTATTATTATCAAGTGCACTCAGAAATATTGTTTCTTTTTCCTCCTTTTATTTTATGGATCCCCACACCTTTTCCTATGAAAAGTCCATACTGAGTGGTTCCAATGTAAGGAGCTGTGCTCTTTGCTCTGTAGATACTCTGTGGAGAAGAGGATACTGTTTACTCTAAGTGGAACTTCATAGCAGTGGATATGAGACAGGAAAATCAGGGAGAATGAAGAGAAAGGAGCAAAGGAAGTTCAATCCACTTCCTAAGGATGTCCACATTGTAATTCCCTACTAGCAGCATCCAACAAAGTCAATGAAAGAAACATGAAAACAATGAACAACAGCCTTGTACCAGATGTCACTAGGCAAGGAACTTACGAGTTCCAAGGCCCGTGTTAGGATGAATGTTATAGATCTTGTAACCAATAAATAAATAAGAGTCTTGAATAGCAAGTTCCAACGAATCTTCCCCAGAATGGTAGGAAGGCATCAAGTCCTAACTTATTGCTGTACGGACAGCCATGCACTCTTGACGCCAAGTTAACACAGGGTATTCTCCATGAAATCACTCATTTAAATTGGTGTTCGTTTCTGTTTATTTGATAAGTTGAGGTTCGGTGGCTTTTTTCTTTTCTGGCATTTATTTTTTGTATCCATTCAACTGCATGAGTGTCTCCTTTGTATGTTTTCTAAACGAAGCTTCCTTTGTTGAAGAGACTTAATAACCCAGTTTCAGCTACCTCTGGACCAAGTCCCTGTGTCTCTGCAGTTGATGCAATCAAGCTGCAGATCTTTACGTTTTCAAAAGTAGCAAACAAAACAACAGCTGCACATGCCATGCCAGAATGCAGGAAGCAGTATTTGCATAAACATTTGTGCAGCAGCAGAGCCAGCATCAAACTATCACACTGTGTTTTAAGAAAGATCAAGTAAATAAAGAAGAATTTCATCCGTAATAAAATATATGATTTCTTTGATTTTGAAGTGGTCCAGTAAACTCAAGTCTGCTGAGATTGGTAAAAATCTTACAGATTTTATGATTTTACTGGTAACAACAAAGTCTTGTCGAACAGCGGATAACGTTAAGAGACCAAGAAAAATGATAGTGCCCTGTGACTCAGAAACGTGATAGGAGAAAACTGAACCATCTTCTCTTAAAACCTACCTTTAATGCCTATTCACGAGAACTAAGTGAGAAGTCTTTTGCAGCAAGCTTTACAGAGCTTCACTGCAAGATCCACAACTGATCTTGTGTTCAACTTCCTCAATACATACTTTGACTAGTAGCAGAACAGATGTGGGAGGCCTAAACTTAAGTCAATACCCACAGATGAAACAGTGAGACAGACTTCAGCTTTCTTAGAACTATTATTGCAGTATTTTGCAGATCATATTGATTTATTTATGTTTAGCAAGCCTCCTGAAGTGTCCCAGCTGCTGGTTAGTGCAGGGTCAACCACAGATAACACAGCACATATAAACACAACAGCAGACAACATGGGCAAAGCTTTTAAAATGATCATCCAATATGGAAATGATAGCAAGAGTTGTTTGAAATCAAATATCTGAATTCTGCAAAGAGGATACATTTATCAAGGAAAAGATGGTTAGACCACTGAAACTCAAGCACAAATATTAAGAATCACAAAGTTGTCCTATCCACAAGATATGATCAACAGAATATGCCTGCTGGGTTTCGAGTACAATACCATCTTGCTGAATGTAGCAATCAAGCAGAGTTTAAAAAGAAAAAAAAAAAAAAGAGAGCTATTTTTAGACTTTTACCTTTTCTGGTTCATAAGCAACTCTCTATGGAGATCTTGATGATTCCGGGATGACTTCACAGGATTAATTAATTTCTGAGGTCTAATTAACTCAGGATTGTTATCATCTATGTAGTCTGGTTCAGCCATAATCTTTCTTGGAATGGGATATGGATCTTTGGGTCTGGTGTCCTCACTCAAAGTATCTGTAAAACAGGGAAGAAAATTAACAGTGTGGTAAGTACATATTGAAAGACCTTTTAAAGATGCATTAGGATGTATAAAGGCAGTATAACTATATCACATTGATAACACTGATGTTTTTCTAAACGAATCCTGTCTCCAATAAGTACAATTTCTCAAGAACAAACACCGGTAGCATCTTTTTAAATGGATGACAATTTTACCACATTATCATCTCCAGAAGTCTTCGTCCTGTTGATGTGGATACAGATTCTCCCCAGTCCAAGAACAGCTAAACACATACTTCAGGCTAAGCAAAGCCCCACGGGTTTTAGTAAATCTAACTCAGACAAAGCATTTTTAGATTGATCCAAACAACATTTTAAATAATTACTATTCTGAATAGTGATAGTGCGAGACTGATAGCATAAAATAGGAATCTATATGGTTTTGATACACACTAACTACAGGGAAAATACCTCATGTGGTTAAGCCTTGAAGTGAACTGAAACACTACCAAGCAAGAACTTTCAAGGGAAAATTGTTGTACCTCCAATTTTGGGGGTGACAAGTGGAATTTTTGAGCAGAGAGGTGGAGGAAAAAAAGCCGAGTGAGGTTGTTTCCTAGAGGTCACCATTTGCTTAGAGAAAAGATGCACAAAAAACCACTGATGTACAAAGTCAATAAAACCAACAGCATTTATGTCATTTTAAGTTGTGGTATTTTCCTATCCTACAGTGATTTCCTATCCTACGTATGTAGCATATCTTTATAACAAGCTATAACACTTTTAATGAACAGCTGACAAGTAAACTATAGTATTCAAATAATTTATACGTGACCATTAATAGCTCCTTCCATTGAAGAGCTTTAGTCACACAGAACTCATCATCTGAAACAAAACACCTTCAGAGCAATTCTGTCCCCATTCGCTGTCACCAAAACCTGCCTGCAGAAAGTGGCACGCTGCAATTACCGGTTTGATGGCACAAACACGGGTCCCTTCAACACACAAAAAAAATCTCCCAGCATGTGGGTTTGACGAGATGAATCAATGTGACATGAAAGACAAACAAAAACACAGCCTCCATCAGCCTGACAGAACAGCTGAATACTGCACACCTTATGGAGGGGAGCTATGAAAAGCAATGGAGAATCGATGGGATTTGCCACGTATTTTCCATTAAAAGCCAAAGAGGCACTTTAATTTAGATCCCAGTGTTACCACTCTTTCGTACTTTCTTACTCAATATGCTGTAACACCTAAGTTTCAGGATCCTTTTAATCACTATTTTTGAATGTTAGGAAGCTCATACTGTTGCTCAGAGGGTCCAGTTTGAGGATGCATTAACATGGGACACCAGCACTGTCACTCCCTTGGGCTGCCATGCACAGATATAGAAGTAATAGTGACACAGGAGGGCTCCATTTCCCTGCATGCAGGAAAATCACTCCGAATTTGAGTGTGTTTAACAGATGTGGCCTGGACCTTCCAGCTTCTTAAGTGAATAGGTAATGTGAGGTGTATTTATTGGTGTGCTGTGTCTATGCATGGAGGTTTTATGGAGCAAATGCTACGTTAAAGTGTGTCCTACTGCCAGCCACCCTCGGGGTGGCACATCAGTTTTCCCAAGGCGGATGTACACGGAGGCTCTGAACTCCGTGGGATGCTAGTTCTGATGGGATCCTCTGAGCCCAAGACAAAATTCACTACCAGTGGTGACAACAGTTCAGGACCGGGCAGGAATAGAGCAGTGTGGCATAAATCACTTACTGACACTGACTGTACAATAAAAACACTACTGCTGCTACGCCTTCGGGGCTCTTCTTACAGCAGTCATGCAACCAACCACAGCCACATCCACCACACAGAGAGGAGCACTGGAAACATAAAACCTGAAGTTGGCAGGGACTTGGGATGTTTCTAGCCCAGCTTCCTGCTCAAAGCAGGGGCAGTTTTGGGGTCAGACTGAGGTTTCTCAGGGCTTTACATGGTCAGGTTTTCTGCTGAGACTGCACAAACCACCTAAGCAACCTGTTCTACTGCTCTTCAGGGTGAAAAAGTTCTTCCTGTGCTCTGTAGGAACCTCTCCTTTTCCAGCATGAATCCGTGGTTATGATGAGCTCCTCATGGGAATGGGAACGTTCTGTTGGGCCTCCTGGGAAGCCACCTCTTCTCCAGGCTGGACGAGCCTTCGTGGTCCTCCACTCTCAAGTCCTCTGCTGCTTAACCGCAGGCCACATATAAAACAAGGGCAGGGTGCACATATAACATTGGCTTTCCATATCGCTCTATCAGTTCTAGATTATTGATTATGGCTGTGAGTCTTTTAGAAGGCATTTATGATCTACGATTCTCCACTGAAACAACCTCTGACGCTTTGCAACAAATCTATTTGCTTAGGCAAGACGAAAAACACTGAAATACCTAGAAGTGATCTGTCACAAATAACATCCTACTATTAGTATTTTTTAAAAAGAACACAAGCCCCTGAGAAGCAATTTGATTCAATCATTTCTTAAAGCTTGATGTAATATTTATTCAGGATGCAAATTTGTTTCTAGCAAGCACTTAAAATGAAGTCTTCTTTTAACCGTCCCATTTCTATTTTTAAAAACGTGCCTTCAACTCTTTGAGGTCAGGAATCGCGGTTTCCTAATGTAACATGAACTGTTACTAGCAGCAAACTTGAATGAATAAAAATCCCTCGGGAACTGAAGAGCCTTTCCATGTGTGATTAAGCTGCAAGTGATTTCAAGTAGCATTTCCAAAAATGAAGCCAAAGAAATAGGGCACCCAGCTGCCCCTCACAGCTCTGCCAATCTTAAAACACTGCAGCAAAACACGGGTGACTTTCACAAACAGGGGAGAGGAGGCGTGGGCAGAAAGGAAGGGTTTAACCACCGCGACAGCAGGAGCCGAGATGGAAATACGACCCCATGGTTTCTTTCTGAGATTCAGGCTATGCTCGCCAGCAAGTGACTCAAATTAGATGGCAGAATCCCTTGAAGACCTGAAATAAAGTTTAAGCAATATTCAAATAATAAAAATTTTAAAATTATAATTCTATGAATCCCTAGGGCTCATCACTACTAAAGTCACAGCCCACAAAGCTGCTTTCAAATCAGCCCTGGATGTAACAGTGAGACATGAAGTGCTTCTCCATTGCTATTAGTTTCACTGTAAAGGTCTCTTTGGACCAGCAATTCTGCTTCGCTGGATCTAGATGAAGCATTTAATTTTTTTTGCACCTTAAACAATCATTTAACAGGAATATGGTGCCTTAACAGCATCCAAGGGGCTCCTTTAGATCAGCTACTGTTACCCGAGCAGCCAAGAGCACACACTGCATTTCTGTGGCCTGCTGTCACCTTGCTCCAAGACAAAGGAGAGACAGATTGGGGGGATGTTTTAGCCAAATCTGTGTGATATTTTATACACCCATTAATATGGCCAGAGCTTCCTCAGTGCATGTTTTTGTATTAGCTGCTGCTGCACAAGAACTGCTTGTACTGCTCTACTGTATACCTTGTTCTGCACGAACAACTTTGTCCTATAAACTTTGTCTGTGACTCCTTAAGTACACAAGGATTTTTACTGGGAGAGAATAGACCATGGAACCTCATGGAAGAGGAATTTTGACTCTTTAAACAGAGCCACAGAGCTATTTCAATAACCCACGAGATAAAGAAAATCTCTCCACAACAGAACCACTTTCAGCAGTGTCCCTTAGGGCAGCAGCACTGCAAAGCCTCGTGCAAAGAGAACTCCAGACAGCCAGCAGAATTTTTAACAGATTCAAAGCAGATCTCAACACCATCGGGTTACGGATTTAGCTGCTGCCAGAGCTTTTGCTACAGCAGGACTTCCCTCGCTTCAGAAAGAGGGATGTTTGCGCCCAAACGTGTGTATATGGCATTTGCAGAATTGCATTTATTTTCCTTTCTGGTATCCCAGAGATCCCTGGCTACATATGGAATCAGAACAAAAAAAAGCCTGTGTAACATCATATATTTATATTATTATGCATAAATAGGGCACTTTCAACCTTAAAATGATTCTTGCTTTTATTTCCAGCTGTTTCCAGAGATGAGACTTTTTAAAAACAAGGAAAAACCTAAAAATAAACATTAACATCAGAATAATAGACTAGATTGGCACCAAAACTTAAACTAGAGCTAAATTCATTTTTTTTGTTTTGCTTTAAGAAACTTCTAAGTTCTTCTTGCACAGAAGCATTATGTCAAACATCAAACACCTCCTGAAGTTAAATTTTATTCCTGAAAAAGCCCAAACATCTGTTCTCAGCTGGACTGTAAACCATCAACCACTATTTTTTAAGACTCACATTTTTAGATCTTTAAACTGCTGCATAGACTTGTGGTTTGTTACAAGTAAGCCAAAGGCATTCCTTGAGAGGAAATACGGTTTTACTCTCCTTCTCCTGATTTTGAGAGGAATTGGAATAAAAATTCTTCAGCACGCCTTTTTCCGAACCTTTTGTAACTAGCAAGCCCTTGTCAACCAGGCTTGGATGGAAATCCACATTGTGATTTCCAGCGACCACCATCTCAACACTGTACAAAAAAGCTCAGCACCACTATTGTTTATATCTACACACTGTCAGTGGAAAAAGAGATTCCTGCTTAGAGAGATTTACTTGATTAACCCTTGATTACAGATACGACTTGCAACATCCCATGGCTGTCGTTTCACTGTTTAATTCACAACAGGAGTTACAGAAAGCAGGAGAGAGAAGCACTCTGCCCGGCCAAGATGCCAAAGCCAGCTGCTGTCCGATGAGTTTGGCTCTTATCCGCACTGTCTTTTGCAGCGAGAAGTGATTATGAGATTTGGATCGTGGCAAATACAAAAATACCGCCCTCAGGGAGGGGAGAAGGAGGAACCAGAGATGGGCTGAAGGCTTCAAATCCTCCCTGTCACTGTCCCTGTCATGGTCCGTGCAGGAAGGCTGGCTGCCCCTGTCAAGATTTGAGCATTTTGCTTGTGTATCTTAAGAGATTTAAAGACTGTCTTAACTCACCTCCAAACTGGAGCCCCTTTAGGGCAGCGTGAACCTACCATGCCACAGGGATCACCCGTTCAACATCCTGCTGTTGCCAGATTACTTACTATGTCACTGGTCTTCACACATACCGACAATACAGGCAAACTTTCTCCTAGAGAATAACTTTGGGATTACTGCACTAAAACATAACAGCAAGGAAAACCTCCTTATCTTACCAGCATCACTAATGCAAGTGATAATGGCTAAATTCTGCTAAGCCTGTTTTTAACCTAGCTGCATCCTGTAACTCGCTGCATGCGACGACAGCACATTTAAGAAGTTATGAGTCTTGATAAATGACATTGCAATTAGGCCAACTGTGCCCAAGACATAAACACAATCACATTATCCCAGAACACTTTCTTGATTAGAACGGCAGCGAACGGGGTCGATTGGGCTCCAGCCTTAAATCTAGGGAACAAGGCAATGCTATCAGCAGCTAATGGCTTCATCATTCACGTGGCTGCCAGAGGCTGAAGGCCCACGCAGTCTTCTCTAGGCAACTGCAGCTCCGTTCCCCCTCGCTGGAGCAGGGGGATCTCAGTATCCTGACCTCACTTTCAGTAGCCTCACCAGATGCTAGAGTCACTTCAGCAGATATTAAAATGAATTAATCCACTCCAAATCTCGAGGAAACCACATTAACATTCATTTGCTTTCCTTAAGTATTACTGGGAATGTAACGTCCAGCAAAGCACAGATAAAACATTCCCTAGGCAAGAATCCAGAAGATAGAAAGTCATCCTAAAGATATCTGCGCAGGCACAACGCACACGATACAGAATTTGGGGCAATGCTCCAGGCTGTTACAAGTCTCTCAAATGCAGATTGATGCTCGTGGCTCTCCCTCAGTTTAAACAATACCAGGTATTGTCTGCTCCTGCGTCCTGAAGTCTGGACAAGCCTTGGGTGCTTGGTGAAGAGCCCACTGCCCGTCACAGTCTGCGGCTAAAGAGCAGTGCTGGGAAGCACAGACTGGCTGGTCTTTCTTGGGCTCCTCTCTATTTGGAAAACAGAGGTGGAAAGAGAGTATTAAGAATATTTACATCTTCCACTGATGAAACCACAACCAATAAACAGGAATTTTTGTTAATTCAAGATAATTTTCCCAGGGGTGCAAGGCCTGTGATGAAGCTGTCACTTGGCAGTTTTGAAACTACATAAAAGTAGCAGCCCTCCAGAGTGATGTTTCTTCTCTGGCCCAGTTTGAAAGCTGGAGTACCAATGAACACATGTAATTAGAGGTTAAAGAAAGAAATTGCCTCTCCTTGCCTACTGAAAAAGCAGCTCTTGACACCTGGGGAAGTGCGAGAGAATAAGGAAGGAAGAGGTGATCGGAGACTGGTCTGATTTCTGAAATGCAGATCTCCACATTTACCACAGCAGGCAGGGATTAAGCTCCCCTTTTGTCAGGGGAGCAAACCTCGCTTTGCTCAGGGCCCTGCGATTACTGGAAACACAAGGTGGCAAACTCAGTGTTAAAGAAAAGGCCCCACATTTTGTCCACCTCACACCAGGAAGGTCCCCAGTAACTCCACATCTGGAGTATTGTGTCCAGTTCTGGGCTCCACAGTACAAGAGGGATGTGGAGCTGCTGGAGAGAGTCCAGCGCAGGGCTATGAGGATCATCAGGGGCCTGGAACATCTGCCCTATGAGGAGAGGCTGAGGGAGCTGGGCCTGTTCAGCCTGGAGAAGAGAAGGCTGAGAGGGGATCTAATCAGTGTATATAAATACCTCAAGGGAGGGAGTGCAGAGGACGGGGATGGTCTCTTTTCAGTGGTGGCCACTGATAGGAAATGGCCGGAAACTGAAACATCAAAAATTCCATAGGAACTTAAGGAAAAAGTTCTTAACAGTGAGGGTGACAGAGCACTGGAACAGGCTGCCCAGAGAGGTTGTGGAGTCTCCTTCTCTGGAGATCTTCCAAACCCGCTTGGACGCAGTCCTGTGCCACGTGCTCTAGGTGACCCTGCGTGTGCAGGGGGGTTGGACTAGATGACCTCTAGAGGCCCCTTCCAACCTTAAGCATCCTATGATTCTATGATTCTATGAACTGCTGTCCTTCTGCAGAAGGAGACACACATCCTGCATGGATGTGACAACCTCCATGTGCAGACAGGCTCCCCCCCCTCTGTCACAGCTAACGTGATTCCCTTGTCAGGGGCAGATGATGACAGCCAAGACAGGCAACTCCAGACACACGTGGCTTTCACCGATACCCTGCACAGATAATCAGGACCCACCAGAGCAAACAGGACTTGCAGGAGAAGCCCATCATTCAAACTGGCAGACAAACTGCACAGGATTATTTTGCAGTTGGGTTACTCCCAAAAAGTAACTAGCAATTCATTTACACATAGGTCAACAGTGAGTCATGTGCAGTGCAATGAAATGACTTCTAAGGTCATATTAAAGGTTATAAAAGCAAAAACAAAGCCCCCAGAAAACCCAGAATCAGTTTGAACCCCCAGTAGCTACAAGGTAGCATCAGTGGACCAGACAGGTCAGTTTGGACTCCTAAATTTAAACCAGGACAAAATGTGGTTTAATCAAATCTAACTAATTCAACATACAGGATTTGAAAACACAGTGTTAATTCTACATCAGAAATCCAAAGAATTAGAGGACAGTTTCTTCAGGGCTTTACTGCCTCAAGTGCTAAGAACTATCGAACAGTGTCACCCAGTGGCAAAGGACTTCCCACAGCCAGCAGCAAAGGCTGTCACCAAAGGGGACACAACAGTGACAAGATGCCTTCATACAAAACTGCTATAATTCAGAGCAAACACACACACAAAAAGTGACTTACTGCTAAGTCACTTTATTTCTGAAAATACCAGTACTAGAAGCTAGTGGTACTTCAGCCTTAAAAAAGTTTAGTGCTATGTGTGAGAGAGGTACATTTCTGGGGGGAAAGAAATCCCAAACAATTAGCAGCCCCTTATGATTAGGGAGGGTGGAAACATTTCCAGCACCTCATTTCAGATGCCTAAAAAGAGTTTGGTGAGTCCTGCACAGCTCTACAATCTCTCTGACAAGACTTCAGCTACACGCTTCCAATGCAGGACAGAGGCAGAAACACACACTGGTTGTCTTTACATTTATTCCATATTTTTTCCACCAAGATCTGGGGAGAGCAGTCCAAATAACATGTGTCCCTGTGGGGCCAAGCAAAGTCTAGGAGCAAGGAACGTAGGTCACGTAGCTCCCCCAAGAGAAACCTCTGCTGGAAGCTTTGATGATGATGATGAAGGCCCTGGTACATGTTCAGATGGGCAGAAGACTACAAATCAAAAAGGTGAAGGGATCCTTGAAACACAGGAGATAGTTTTGGAGTAGGAGAGGCAGTAGATTACTTGGCCACCACGCAAAAATGACTGGCACAGCAAGCAGTTTCGCGCTTTTTTTTTTTTTCCTGAGATCAAATGTGGTGTTAAAAACAACAGTTCAGAACTGCAGAATGTGCCCCAGAATGGGGCAGCCAAACCTCCTCAGCCCATTGGGTTTGAAAAAATATAAACAACAGCTGGATCATTCCAAAGCAGCGCTTTTTACACTGGACTGACAAAATTCAACGATAGGACACTGAGGCTGGACAAACCCGTTCTTAAAATAAGGCAGAGGGAACTGAAAAGGTAGATTTACTAAAAGACTTGTGGGGGATTCTCCAACATACATTTAGTTTCAGAGAGAGCAAATTCTAGCATCACGATTATCCCTTCTAGCGGTACAAACCTTGGAATGCGATGAATAAGCATTTGCAATGGCCTGTGAAGATGAAAATCCTCTGCATTAAGTGGGCAGCCGCACATTAAATAGTTAAAAAGGAGGCCAAGGGAGCTAGGCATTTCGCTTGCTGCTGGAGTTACCCTGCTGCTGTAAAACCTCAAATTTTGCCTCTTGCAACTCAGTGGTGCTGGTGCCCCTCCGGATCCCGCTCCATGTGCTGCTCCCCGGGACACGGCAGCTTCCCGCTGGGAGCGGTGCCACGTGCCAGCCCTCGCCAAAAACAGGTACCAGGTTTTTGTGAATGGCCATTGACATCCTACTGCCCAGAAAAGCAGCCTGCTGTTAACAAATTTAAAACCACGGACATAATGAAAAACACACGGCCCACTTGGGCTGGCCAGCTTCCCGAACGGATTCAGAGGTAGCTGTGGAAGCTAAGTACTTCTTCAGAGCAGGCAGACAGGAGTCAAGTACCTGCCAGCTCAGCAACTCGAGTTCCCTTCCTCTTCCAGGAAGGGACCCCTTCCTAGCTAAAAATATATATTTATATATAGGTAGAGATACACATCTGTGCTTGTAAAGCTTGCTTTTGGCGTGGTTCTGTCTTTGGTGCAAACAGCTCATACAAAAATGCAGTCTCTACTTTTATTTCCTTAAAAAAGGAGTATCACTTCTTAAGCAGAGAGAAAACAAATGAAAAATGGTCTTCAACGTATCCCAGCTCTAAGCCAATACACACCCAGCTCACAAGAAAGGGGAGAGACCTTCACCTAGACGGGTTGGTTTTGGCCCAGGCAACTCCATCCACATTCCAGGCTGCTCCGTGTCCACAGAGACACCCTTCCTCGCCCAAACCTGCTCGCAGCTAAAACACAGCTCGGCTGAAAAGGTCACCAACCACAAAGGCAAGGAAGAAAGAAGGGACAAAATGAGGAGGCCACTAGCAGTGATGAACCTGGTCTTACAAGTGAGGTGGAGTAAGAAATTAAAGTGAAGGTAATTCCAGGTCTTGCTCATTATCTCGACCAAAGGTACAAGGCCCTAATGGATTTAAATGGAAACAGGAGATGTGAGGATGTATGGCAATCAGGACAAGTCTCCAGAAAAGGCATTACAGGAGCCTTGCAAAGTAAATGCCACAGTGCATTTACTGAAGTGCATTTAATTTTACATTATCTCTCTGCTGTCAAATGTTTTCTGTAGAAATGGGCCTCCATCTGAGCAGGACATTCACACGTCGCTCCCAAAACTGAGTCCCCTCAGGTCTTTTAGCCTCCCTTGAAGCAGGAGCCCATTTAAAGCAAGAGCAGTCCCAGCAGCTTAGTGGGGAGACAAGGGAAACTCCTGGCTCTGCCCTGGCAGAACACATTAACTAGTGTTTGATGGTGATACTGGACCCTTTCTAGGATATTTTCTACAAAACTTACTTTTTTGGCTCCCTTAGGAAAGGCCTAAGGAGGTTCAGGAAGGAAGGAACAAGCCATCACTCCCTAATCTCTCCAGAAAGGAACTTCTCGGTATATTCCAAATAAGAAAGGAAAATAAGAAAGGAAATAAGAAATGAAAGGAGTGACCCAGTTTCTCTGCAAACAGACGGTCTGTCGAGCTCGTGAGCTGGTGGCAGGAAACAAATTTCCTACAATTGTTACCTTCCTGCTTGATGGAGCACCTGGAGGAAGATCCAACAGTCCTTCCTCAGCATCACGCACGAAGGGGACACGCCACGATGGCTCCCTTGCCATGTGCACTAACAAAGCAGAACTGAACCGGGCCTGAACCTGAATTAGAAGAACTCTAAAGCTACAGAAACTACGTAAAGGGAAAAAGAAAAAGAAAAAGAAAAAGAAAAAAAAAAAAAAAAGTCTCAAGGGGCACTGCAGGGATCTCCAACAAACCATTAAACACGAACAACCTGCACCTCAAAAAGTCACACACTACCATTATCTTCAAATCGTCTGATAAGGGTAAATAAAATGTATATATTTTGGTCCCTTCATGTTCATAGGAAAAAATAAAGATAAAAAAGAAAAGAAACCAGGGCTGCAAACAAGAGGTGTGTGGAGCCAAGGGGCTCGAAGATCCTTGCTGCCTGAACACAGGGAAACGGAAACCAAACACCGAGGGTGGGGGAAGCCCCTTTGTTTTTCAGGAAATTCAGGGCCTGTTTCCAGTCCCACAAAACTGAGCAAACCAAACGGACCTTCCACAACACTTGCAGACATTTCAACCCAAGTTGCACAAGCTCCCGTGCCCACCGGTTTGACAGCTGTCTTGCAACACACTCACTTGCTCAACCTGCTTGGTTAGCAAACGGTAGAGAACTCCACATTGCTAAAGCAGAAATTTAATGCTTGCTTCTTTTTTCTTTTCTTTCCTTTTTTTTTTTTAATAGACAACCACATTTTACCATGTTTTACTGGGGAAACAGGTGTGAAAAGGCAGCAAAAAGTACTCAGAAAGGGATCAAAATGTAAAGCAAAATCCAAATAGGTAATTTGTAAGATAAAGTAGTTGGGGAAAAAATGATAATGTTGCAAGTAAAATTAAAAAATATAGGTAAACACATAAGAAAAAATAAGAAAAGAGATTCGTGTTCCTAACAAAGAAATGCCAAGCATTTACGGCTCTCATGCTTGGAGGACTGATGAAGCCATTTTCACTCCGTTTTCATGGATTTCTCTCTTCTTGAGCTTTTACAAGAATCTCTTTTTTTTCTCTCTTTTTTTGGCCGTTTGTCTACAGATTTATCATTTAAATAACAAGAGACACACATTAACACACATTTTTGTAAACTGCACTGATAAACGCGCTTTAAGAAACTATTCTGAGATTAAGATCCCCACAGAAAGGCCACCAAGCAGCAGTTCGGAAGCCGAGGGCTTTAATCCCTCGTGGCGAATACAGCGCGTTCTGCTCAAGCACATTAGCATTAAGCCAGGCTCATTTATCCAAATCTGTCCTCTTTAAAGCAGCAGGTCCTCTCCAACAGCCTCAGAGCTCAGCAGGGGTAAATACTGTGTCTTTAGATGCTACGTCTGTATGAGCTTATATGCATTAGTGCTTAAGATTATAATGAACATTTACTACAGTGACTCCCCTTGCACTCCCATCCTCTAATGCATAACATTAACAAGTCAAGCCTTTTTATTTATTTATTTATTTTTATTAATTTCATACCATCTACATAGATGATGCAATGAGCAAAGTCTTCCTCCCTGCTCCACCTCACAGCCTGTCCGCACACAGGATAGGTCCCTCAAAGAAGCAAAATTGCAGCAGAAACGGACATTCTTGGCGAAAGTTGTGCAACTTTTGTCAATGCATCAGAGCCATGAAAGTCACTGTGTGGGTCTACTCAGACCTGTATTAAGCAAAGCTATTTGAGGCAAGAAATAGCTGCATAAAGACAAGCAGCTAATGCAGGGAATTGTGCTGCTTCAACTATACAGGCAATATGAAACAGTTTGCAGAAAATACATACATACATAAATAAAATTCTAGCCACTATTAAGTTCAGACTGGAAACTGTAGTTGGAAGGAAAAAAAACCTCTAAGCATAGTGTCAAAAAGAAAAAGCAGATTCTTTGTCTTTTACAATATATCCAGGCAAGTGGAAAAGGATAATAGAAGGCTGGTTGAAATGACAAGAATTCATGCGTTAATATTTGAATTTCCTTAGAGATCAGCTTTTAACTTTGTTGTACAAAGAGCAACGAAAACCGAAACGAGAACAAAGTCACACACACCCTTGAGAAATCTACTGGGCTTCCTAAACTTTCCTTCAAGGCAGAGACAACTACATCAGTACCTTCTTTTTATACCCTCGGTCTTTCCAGAAGACTGCAAGACTTCTGGACTTCTTTGTGAGAGTGCAAAGTCTTCTGGAAAGAGACTTTCCAGAAACCAGTGAACTTTGGGGACTCATAAAACAGGACAACTTTTGAGAACTACACTTTTTTTTTCTTCTCCGTTCGGTCAAGTTTGGCGCAAAGACAGGACCCCCAGTTTCCAGCACATCAGCCTCCTGCATGTCTTTGGACCACCACGGTCCTGCTTGCCCGTAGCGGAGCTTTGAGGTAGGAGGAATGTGTCTGCAGATTATTTTTTACCCCTGTCCTGCTGTTCTTGGTGTATTCTAACGCATCTATTCAACATAAACATTTAATACCCTGGTCTCAGGCAGGAGGCAGGGCCGGCCTGACCAGTTTGTGAATTGTCACGGGTCAAGTCTGGGAAGTTGGCAGAGGGCTGAGCACAGCCTCTCCTCAGGGGGAGGCGGTTCAGATTCCAGCCCCTGCTCTCAGCTGGGGAGTATTCCCACAGCTGGAGGGTGGGCATCCATTTCTGAGGAGCCCCCTGATTATGTCCCTTCAGCATCTTCCCTTCGTGAAAGCTCCATGAGACAGCTGTGCTACTCTAACAAATGCTTTGGGAGGCTGGAGGACAGAGCAAATCAGGCAGGTGCATGCAAGACTCAGGGCAAGGAGAACTTCAGGGAGGTCTTCAAGTTCCTGTGACCATGTTCCCCCTTCTCCACATCAAGGCAAGGGGTATTGCAGACAAATCAACATAGTTCAGCCATGAACACCTTCTGTTAGTCTTACCCAAGACTTCACGTAAAGAATGAAGACAGCCCCTGCTTGTCTATCTCACTTGACACCTTTAAATGTCCCACTCCAAGCTGTATTTATCCCATTATAATATTACTTAATTACAAATGATGACTTGATTAAGCATGCATATTCATGGCAGCACCTTTAGGACTTCCACACTGTTGCTAGGCTAAGGAGGGCAAGCTCCTCGGAGCAGCAGTGTGGTTATCCAGGGGAACAGCGGGTGTCCCGAGCGCTCCTGACAAACAGCTCCGCTCTGCATCGGCTTCCAGAGACACCTACCTTCTCCACGGGCATTATGTGGAGTCCAGGGAGCCCGGGCTCCCAAGAGCGCTTTTTCACAACAGTGGGAAAGCTCCCTTCCAAATCAAAGTGGTGAGGAATTCCTCAAGTCTCATAAACTACAAAATGCTGAAAAAAAAAAAAATCAACACTGTCACTGTGTTCTGTGATACCTCAAGAGGCCAGTTGCCTCTGGCTTCATATACTGGGTATCTAAACCCAAGAAAATGCTCAGTTTAATCATTTCCTGTATTATTCACTGCATTGTCTGCAATACCTTGTGGATTAATTACCTAGATAATGAAATGCCTGCAAGTGTTATTAATGTTGTCGGCCTGGAGAACCTGAAGAACTAGAGCAATGTGTTCCCGCCCCCACTGCAGTAACACAGGAAATACTCGAAGCAGTTGAACCAAGAAACCCCTCCTAGGTGCTACCTATGGGTGGCAAAACCCCCTTCCTGCCAGCACAGGAAAGTGAATAAACAGTTATGCAACTACAGAAAGTCCCAACGACTAGAAAAAGAGATGAGAGGAAAGGGCTGTCATACATTGAACACAAACTGTTCATAAGAAAGGAGAGAATAATTATCAAGTACAACATACCTGCTTTTTTCTCTGCCCGAAATTCAACTGTGAGGCAGAACACCTTATCAAACATGACATTAAATTAGTGTGGTCAGAGCCCTATGGTGAAAGCTCTTTTCAGTCCCTTATGTGATGGCCCCAGAGGGAACACAGGCCTCTGGCACCATCAGAAGTTCAGTTTGGTGCTGACCCACGGGTCCCCAACACCACCAGGACAGAGGACGTTCCCTGCCACTTCTTCCCAAGCCACAACCATGTCCAGAAACACCCTATAGCAAAGGAGGGAACTCCTGGGGCCAAATTACTGCTCTCCTTAACAGGAGCTATGGTTGTATAAATGCATTGAGCTTAACTTGCATAGTTGCAAGTCTTCCATTTTCGTGCATCCTGATGAAGCAGGAAGAACAGATTTTTTTTTTTTAAGCAATATGTAAGTTACATTGCTGGAAATACCAAGAGAAATCTCTCTGTTATTTCCAGGCCACCAAACACAAGTAGCACTTACTGATTTTGCTGCTAGCTTTGCAGCTCTATTTTCTAGGTCAAGAATGGCCTTGACTGGGAGCGCTTTTCTGAACGCATACCCAAAACCACTGAAAATAAATGTGCCTGCATTCTGTCAGAAAGAGCCATGCTTTTAAATTAGCTTTGAACATTTTTCTTACTTAAAAAGGAAATGGAAAAAAAAAGACAATTTATTTTGTGGCAGTTTTCATTCCACGAACGTAGGAGGAAATGGGTATCGGTACAAGCAGTACAAGTGGAAAGGAAACAGATTTTACATCTCCTTGTTTCAAAACAAAGGGCTATCAGCAAAAATATTAGATTACTGATGTGGAGAGAGAGAAAGGAAGAAGTTGCAAAGCTGCTTAACATTTAAAGAAGCTCTTAGGCTTATTACCCAATGCTATAGCTGGGGAAAATAAAAATATTATTTGAATGGGATTTAGTAACTCAATAGCAAAAGTCAAACAGATTAAATGCTGCATCTGTTGCTATAATTAAACTAACAAAGTTCTGATGGAAGCACCCAGGTTTTCCTCCTGTGTGCCATACCCTAGGCAAAGAGCCACTGGAGCTCTACGTATTTCCTGTGTTATAAATTAAAAGAGAATTTCTTGCAATGCTATTAAAAAGAGAGAGAAAATCAAGGAAAATGACTCTAGGGATAAGTCTGCCCCAGAGATGTTTTCCAACAGAGGGGCTTCAAATAAATCTTACCTAAAGAGGGTTGTGTGGAAATAATGCAGTGTTTTCACTGATGTTCCCAGAGGTTCAGATGCACTTCATTAAAACATATTGGAATTCATAGTTCTCAATATGAAATAGGTGGAGAATCTGAAAGTGTTTTAGACCGCTCTGTTCCCAGGTGACCAACCTGATGTAAAGTTGGCATTTTTGTTTTCCGATTATTTTTTTTAAACAGCCAAGCATCTGCAATCTTAAGCAAAGGCCACTTTAAATATAGCTCAACTTGGGTACAAAGCATTGAGGAGCTCAGAAATTACAGGGCAGTGAAGAAAATCAGATCCATACAATCAGGCAATTTCATATTTTTACACTGAGATTACACAATCAAATGAAAAGCTGCTACAAATAGCATAAGGTTAAACTCGCAGCTGCCGTGACCTGGTGCAAATCTACTAAAATCAATTTCTCTCAGATTATCTGACTCACTTGGGGAACGAGCCCAAACGTTGAAAGCCACAGTTTGACATGCAAGGGCAGAGGCCTCGCGTGACCCTCACATGCGGCAGCACGAGGCTGGAGACCTGTGTGAATTTACACCTGAAATTGCTCCCATAGAGGCGCATCAGTTAAAATCATGAAAGCAACCATAAAAAAAAAAATATATATATATATATATATATATCAGTTGCTGAAAGCAATTTATCCACAGCAATTTGCAAAACTAACAACAAAGGTAATCGCATTTTTGCGGAATCATAGAAAATTGGGCTGGAAGGAACTTCAAGAGGCCGTTTATCCCTTCGCTGCCCTATGCCCAAACCCTCCTGACATCCCCTCCTTGCTCTGGAGCTCTTGAGCCAAGATGCTCCATTCCTGATCTCGATCCAAACCCAGACCCAATTTAAACGTGGTTATTCGTGTTTTAAGCACTACATGCTGGGCCTTTAATGTTAATGAAGCTGTTGAGCATCAAGACCCGGCTACTTTTCAAGTAGGGTGTGAACTCAGAGCTCTTTGCTAACTTGGGGACAGTGGAAGATAAAAATAAGGAATCCTGCCTGTTTGTAGGACAAGAGTTTAGCACAACAGAAATAGTAAAATCTGATCCATGGACCCTCATTGCAGGAGGTATTTCTAGCACATGTGGAGAAGAACACAAAGGACATGGGAAAATCTGCATTTGAGCCCTCCCCTCCGTGGAAAGGCCCCGTCCTCCCCTGCCACTCTATCCCCAGGCAGGTTTTTCCAGGAAAGGGAAAATCAGGAGGGGAGGCAACCTCCTATGTGACGATTCCTCCAAGGGTCCCCAGCAGCGCAGACGGACACAGTGCTTCTTCAGGAGATAACTCTGGACATCAGATCCTGGCTTTAGAAAAACATTTTAAATTATTAAAGCAAGGCACATTCTTACAAAAAGGTGCTGCAGCTTGTTTTTAAAAAGATAACTCACTAATGTGAACATTTCTGTCCTTCCACAACTAGGACCCATCTGGAGAAGTTTTCCCACTTCTGCCACAGTTGGCAAAACACTTTAGGGCAGATAAGGGGACACAACCCAGTGTCTCCTCCTCATTGAGATTTTAAACTGGCACAGACACACCATTTTCCCATATATTTCTTTGCAAGCAATTATTCAAACAAATTGCAATTCTCAATCTCCTGAAATCACAGAATCATGGAATGGTTGGGGTTGGAGGGGACCTCTAGAGATCATCTAGTCCAACCCCCTGCTCCAGCAGGGACACCCAGAGCATGTGGCACAGGGTGTCTTGGTTTACTTGGTTTACTCTAGTAATTGAGGGTTTCCCCCCCACTTTTTCAGGGCACGATTATTTTTTGTGTATGATCCTTTCTCCACCTTTCTCAATTATGCAAAACCAAGGCGAAAACATAATTTAAAAAAGTAACATCTCTATTGCTTGTTTTTGCAGTCTGACATTTTCATTTCACGGGTCTCATCAATCTACCCTGGACTACACAGAATCATATTCCCAACTAGCAATAGTTAGAAATAGATTCCCAATCTCTTTCTTATTCCGGAATTTCATGAAAAATAACATGACCCATCACAAAATGAGTCCGTTCTACAGAAAGCAACACAAAAAAATGAAGTATTTTAACTTGATATCAAAACAGAACTTTGTGGATTACAATCCTTAATAAATCACATGATGAGCAAGAAACCAGGAGGGTTTCTGGCAGTTCTGCTTCCTTTTTGTACATCCAATGTGTGGAATATCCCGTGGGATCAAGGCGAGATCCTTTGGCGACGCGTGATGGGGATGTTGTCCCCATTAGAGCCAGGGAGCTGGTGGCGCTGGCGACTTTCCAACCCTGGGGCAGCCCCTTCGGCAGCTGCCGGCGCAGGCGCCGTCCCCGCTGTCCTCAACAAACCTGCCCTTATTCCCTGCGAGGATTCCTCCATCCCCGCGAGCATCCGGCCCTTTGGCCCTCGGCAGCTGCCACGCAGGTGACAACTGCCCCTCTCCTAGAGCAAAGGCAGTTGCTGCAGGCTGAGGTTTCCCCCGCGCGCACGAGCGGGGCCGTTTGTTCACCCTGCTCACACAGTCCTGCCCGCAGCTTCACTCCGGAGCTCGTCCCCGCGTATCGGGTTCGCGCACCTGCCGTGCCGGCCACTTGTTCCTTCAGCTCATGCAGGAAAATGAGGAGCTCAAAGGAAGACCTCAGGACATCTGCATGGAAACCTACTGAAGCTGAGCACTGCGCGGTACATCCAAGATGTTACAATGTACACTAATGTGCACTAATTACACAACTAGTTATTGCTTATTATCTCAGCCCTGGACAAAACACCCACGGACAGCCAGCCAGGGGATTTCCAGGGCAAACTTGCAAAATAAAACTCACCAGCTATTAGTGAAACCTCTCTTAAAGAAGAGGCTAAGAAAAACAGCAGTCCATCTTGTTCTAGGCCCTGACTTGCCATTGAACGAAGTAACAAGATAAGCAGCATCCAAAGTCTCTCCTTTACTGGAGTTGAATTATTCGACAATTGAAAGGCTCCCAGTCATGAGACATTCACCTCTCAGTTGCCAAAATCCTAACATTTCTGAAGTTTTACCCATCACATGAATATTTCCATGTCCTTTCAAATCCTTTAGTCAAACAGCAAATGCAGATTACTTCTTGTGTCTTTGTATCAGCAGATTATATGCAACCCTTATGGTTAATAAATAATCACGTGCAGACTTTGAATAGCGATGGCTACATTTTTCCTCCATAAATATTTGTACACATCAGCCAAATGTTGAGTAAAGCAAAAGCCATAGAGGGATGCAAACTGTGGGCCAGGTCTTTCAGCAGGTATAAGCCAGTGGGGCTTGAATGACTCTCTATAAACAACCAGGCTGCCAAATACTTGATTAAAGGGACTGAGCAGACGTCAGCACGTGCTTCGTGCAACACAGGCAAGAGGACCTTTCTTGGAGGAGAATTACATTAAAAATGTTAACAGGAGTTATACCACGCAGTTTAAAAGAAAACCACACTGCAAACGCATGTGCGGGCCCGAAAAAGGGGGTAAAAAGCATGAGCAATTACTCCTGCCCCTGTTCCTTACAGGGAAGGAAGGAGGTTCAGCACCAGCAGCGGGTACGAGGCGCCGCGCGCAGGCAACACAGGCAAGAGGACCTTACTTGGAGGAAAATTACATTAAAAATGTAACAGGAGTTATACCATGCAGTTTAAAAGAAAACCACACTGCAAACGCATGCGCGGGCCCGAAAAAGGGGGTAAAAAGCATGAGCAATTACTCCTGCCCCTGTTCCTTACAGGGAAGGAAGGAGGTTCAGCACCAGCAGCGGGTACGAGGCGCCGCGCGCAG
>NW_010577773.1:176508-194607 GCF_000705375.1 Tinamus guttatus
CAGCGGCTGCAGCACTTGGCGGCCGCCTGCTCCTCTCGTCTCTTGGCTGCCGCCTGCTCCTCTCGCCTCCTGGATGTCTCTTCCAGCCACGCTGCTCCCTGGCTTGCCCACATTGCAGGAGCGGGTGGCAGAGCAGCACCAGCCCAGCATTAGGCTGAATTAACCCCTGCTGCAAGGGACACAAGCTTCCCTCGTAGCAAAGGGACCCGAGTGCTGCCCCGGGACATTGTTTTTGTTATTGGCATAAAGACACACTGGGTAGGAAGGCAGTGCAAGCCTGTGCGTTCAGGAGAGCAGCAAGTGACTCACATGCTGGAGATACACACGCAAGACCAGTTTGTGCTCGTCAGAACAGGCTATTATGGCAAATAATTCCAAAAGCCTGCACTGCATTGATACCAGGTTACAGCCACATTCTCGCAGTATCCCGAAGAACAGCACATATCTCACTGCCCATTAGGAATAATTCCCTCTTCTTTTTTAACCTTCTGCTGCATCATCTCATTTGGTCCATAAGATTCACTTTAATAAGTAAATAACCAATATTTGATCATGTGTTTCACTGTTACAGAAAAAAAAAAAAAAAGAGGAAGAAGAAGTTTGGTGAAAAAACGTGCACAATATTGAAGTTTACTGAACACAAATCACTTCCAAAGCAGGGACTCTGCCTAGGTGTTTTCACAGGTTTTGCACATAGGAAGCTAATGCTAGCTAGAATATAAGAGGTGCTCAGCTTTCTTTCGGAAAGCCTAGCAAGCAAGTCGGGGCCTAAAAGAGAAGTGAGAAGAAATCCTCATCTGATATGATATGGCAATGTCTACCTAACACGAAATCCTGTTGACACTGTGATGAAAACATTTTAAAGGAAAGGGACAGGGCCTTTTCTGGTGTGAACATTTAACACTTTAAGAGTGACTTTTGTGTTTAGCAGCTATCCTACTACACGCACGCACTGTTCTCTTAAACACCGCATGTTTTAAATTAGCATTAACCAGCTCTCCAGGTTGCTCGCAGAATATCTGAGCCCTCCAGCAAAACTAGAAAAGCTCCGTCAGAAAAGCTGTGGGCAGGCACAGAAAGGGGCATGACTGGGCAAGGCGGGGAGGGGAAGAGGAATCACATTTTCCACCTGGAAAATTTTATACTTACCGTTATTAAACATAACGTCTGAGATTGAAAGGTTATAGGGGAAAAATAACTACAATAACATACAGGCGTATTTGTGCCAGCTCCCTTTGCATGTTTGATAACAAGATGGAGCAGAGTCAAAGTCACCTTCTTGTTTGAACGTCTCAAGCACTTCAGTGCTTGGTGCAGAAGCGATGACGGGCTCGCTCAGCACCCGGGATTTTGGGAGAGCTTCCCAGGTTCCACGTGAGGGTAGAGGAAACCCTGAAACCACAGGAAGATAGACAGATAGATGAGGGGGTGGAAGGGGAACAAAATTCCCCAATTCTCATGCAAATAGGAATTAGGGGGAATGAAAGAGAATGAAATACTGGGATGCCCCAGTTTAGAAGTGTCATTAAGAGCCGATTGCAAGGGAGGGGGGAAATCAACCAAAGAAGATTCATCTGATACTGAATGTACACAGCAAGGGGAAAAGGAATTGATTCTACCACACTAAAATATTTTATATTCACAGTCGTTGCCACAGTGTTGAACAAAGCGAAGAAAAGTGTTGCTGCTTCTTCCTTACATCATTCCCAGCTATTGCACCCTCTGCCAGCCAAATTCCCTCTCACACCTTCATGAAATGTCACTGCAGTGACTTTCGAGGAATTTGATCCAAGTTCAAGAACGTCCATCTGCTCCCTCTGGAGAGGAAGGAGCTCAGACTGTCGGTTTGTGACAGGATCCCAGCAAGGAGAGATGCAATTTGGACACATATGAAACCAGTCCCTGCTTTCCTCACTCCAATTAAAAGCTTTGGACTTGCCTCCAGCCTCCCTGCAATGAGGAATTCCTATAGTCAGTTCATCAGCCATGTGGGTTAAGGGCATGTATAGGCACATGAGCTCGAGCCACTTCATTAATGCAAGTTTATCTTAAAGATGCTTAGAATTGCAGACATGCATGCACAAGATGCATTTTCAAGATTAAAAGCAACTTGAGAAATGTGGCTTTCATAGCATACTTCTTCACAGTTACTTAAATTCAGGTCAACTAATGCTTAAATTAACACAATTTCTCATCAGCCAGAGATTATTTCCATTTTAAGAGACCTTTTGCTCTTAAAGAGATGTCAGCTTTTAGGAGGGTTTCCCTTGATAAACAAGCATCATGCTTATTATTCCCTCTCCTTCCTATTAAGGTCTTCACATTTTGTTTGTGTATACATATATATAGACATGTGTATACGCACATATGCAATCACACATACAAATACATATTTATAGAGATAAGGATACATAAACACACACTTAGAACACAGGTTCAAAGAAGGATTCTGTCACAGTGGGCTACATTAGAGAGCTCAGCCTCCAACACAAAAGGCTACAGAAGATGCTCCCCTTGTGAACACATAAATCTTTTAAAAGTGCCTCCAAGCAGCAAACAGTAGAACTAGAGCTTAAGGCAAGAGCTTAAGGGCCAAGGAAAGCCCCCTTCAATGAAGGGCTGAGCATCCAGATGGAAGGCAGTGCTGTGACATTCATGTTAGGAGCAAGCAAGCCAAGCTGCACAGAGCGTGCACGTGTGTTTGGGGCCAGGTACTGCTCTCGGCAGCGATGGCAGCTCAGGGCTGAGCTGAATCCCTCTCTGGAGAACACCAAGCTTTGCTGTCCGTATCCCCTACACACAAACAGCAACCATGACCCAAATTTACAGAGCGAGCTCTCTGCGCTGGCTTTAAATATGCTATTTCAGCAACTAGAGATGCTCTCAGCAAAGCAAAACGTATACAAAACACCAGGGCTGGGGCTGCACAGTTGCCAGCCCCGGGATGTGACCGTAGGTGCCTCAGTGCACAACTGTATGTGGAAAACAAAGCAGGGAAAGGCCATAGCCCTCAGGAAGAGGGCTGGGATACAACAGGTGCCAGCAAATCCACATTCACTTGCTCATATGTCTCCACGTGCTCCATGGGATAAACGAGCGCTCGCGGGAATCACCCTTTGGAGTTGACTCTCGCCACCCCACTGGCCACTGCAGCAGCCCAGGGCTGAATTTAGGAGCAGGAGGCTGCGCTCAGCCCTGTGGCACCCGCTCGGCAGGGCAGGGATCCCCCTTCGTGTTTCATCAGACAAGGAACTGAAACCTGCAAAGGAATGGAGCTGCTTGACCAGAGCTTTGCAAGAGCTTAGGTGGAACCAGAAACCACAGCAAGTCTCAGCAAGCACCAGGGGATCAGCCCTCCCACACTGGACCATTTAGGCTCCCAGGCATTTCTCTCAGGGACAGCTGAATTTTCTACCACTGCAAAAAGATCCCCCAAACTTTGGTGGGAAAGAAAAATCCCAAGCATATCCCTTACATCTATTTATTCTCCTTTCAAGTCCAGGACATTTGTATCTGTGTCCAAGAACAGTGTGATTATGTCCTGTACATGACTACAGCACGAAGGCTGCAGTCCTTAAAGAAGGATATTGCCTTTATTAATAACTGAAATGGTTTGTCATGACTCACCTACGATTCTTCACAGCAATGCACCAAATGCATAAGCTATTACCAAAACATGAAAGAGTCTGACTGGCAAGAACAGGCAGCCTGAATAAGATCAAAGTCAGTTTAGCATCCTCTCACTCTAAAATCTACATACCATTTGCTTTATTAGCCTTAACCCAGCTATATGCATTAAAAAAAGGAAATTGGAAAATAATACAGATGATACAGAAGTCAAAAATAAAAGAGTGTTGTCTTTGCTTCAGAGACTTTCAATTATGAGCTGGATATTACTGTACACTGAATTGCTGCAACAGTCCACGTGGCCAGCACTGGAAGTCTGTCAATAAAGCCAAAAAGTTTGCATCCACTAATTATAGCAGAGCTGATTAACTCAAGGCTTCCTCTTTCACGAAATTGAATCATGAGTTTAGATCCTAGTATGTGAGCTAGCAAACACTATCTCATGAAACATCTAGGAATTACAAGTTTTGCAGACCAAGAGAAAGGAAAATAAGACGAGTCAGTGTTTCATCCTAGACCAAGCAACTGCAATAGGATTTAACTTAAAGCTCATGAAAATTTTATGGTAAAGAAAGTAAAAATGATAGCCTGAGAGTAAATGAGTATGTTCACATGTTCCATTAATTTCCTCTCACATTTTTTTTGTGATTTACATGGTCCAAAGTCACAGAGAAATCTAGTACAAGTCACAAATCTGCTGCCTGGAGAGAGCCAAGAGATTCATTTTCAAGCAAGAGGCCATTATAAATAAAATACAAAATAAACTTCTCTAGCACCAAGCCTAATAAAAGGAACCATAGCTGCCCTTCACTGCCTCCCCTCAACACCTAACCACATTAAAAAAGAGGAGAAAAAAATAAGAAAAAAAAAGACAATAGAGATAATTTCCTTCCCATTTCTCTTCAAGGTAAGGTTGCGATTTCTCACCCACTTGGACTGTGACTGTATTAATTTCTTGTTACAGGCAATGCTGCCTGTTTGAAGTGAAAACAGGCTGTCAACCCTCCTTTCCAAGTCACATAATGCAGCAACATAGGCCTGGAAAAATAAAAATCTGCAAAACCAGTCCCTGCCACCAGCTCTGCCACCTAAACCCTCCACTTTTCCAGCCACAACCCTGAGCGCTGCCCTGTTGCCCTGGGGCAGTTCACTCCAGCACAAGGATATTCCAGTCACTCAAATCCCTGCTTTCTGCACGAGTCTCCTCAAGATTTGGGCTAGTGCCCTGGGTCAACTCCAATAATTCAGCTATCCCTAACTCCTGAAAAATATTCTCCCATTCTACTTTTTACCCCACCACACTCCCACTGACACCCAAGCCATGCTTCTCATTCCAGGCATCTTCAACTGCATCTCACTCCCTTTCAACGCCTTCTTCCCTTCCAATATTTTTCAATGAACATAAAATTAGAAGGGGCAGAATAATTTTGTTTTTCAGTCTCAGCATTTCCTGCTAAGCACTTTGAAGCAGCACTACTGCACAGCATAGCTATTGGAAACAGAGTTTTATAACAGAAATGGTGATACAACCTTAAGCAGCTGCATGAAAACACTGTAATTCTGCTGGACGGAAAATGCGTTTTTTAAACCTAACAGGCTTAAATCTGCACTACGTTAAAATACACTTTTGCAATCAAGAAAATAATACGGGAACAAAAATCACCATGAACAGAAGCAGCAAGTGCAGGCAGGTAACTTCCACTATGCCCATTATGTGCTTAGTTAGTTGTTCTTTGCTTAATACCTACCTATTTCTCAGAACCCGTGAATGCTGCCGTCCTTGCTCCTTTCTCCTTATCAAACTAACCATCTGCTTCTGCTGGGGGTGCTTTATCAACCTCAGTAAGTGCTAGCCACTGCACTTGGCATTTTGGAATTAGGAGCGTCGGTAAATCACCACTCCTCTCTGTGCACATAGGCAAAGTGCAGATATGACCAAGCTATGATTAATATATGTTACTGAATCAGTCAAAGAATACTGACGGGGAAGCAAACAAGACTCAGCCTTAGTAAACCTTTAAAAAAGTTCACAACAACCTTAATCTGACCAGCCGTGAGGGCTGCTGTTACAAAAAGTAAGATCCACAGGAATTTAGCACAGGGTAAGTTTTATTATTAAAACTGTCTGGATTATTTAGAATTTTTTTTTATTTATTATTAAAGCTGTCTGGATTATTTAGGATTTATATGACACAGAGCCAGGAAACCTCATCTCATCAGGAATACACTGCAATATCCTCCAGCTCCGAGGGTCACAGCGTGCTCTGTGTTTGCAGAGCACGTGCAACACACCACGAAATGAAACGATAAGAAGAGGTGACATGAAAGAACTGACAGGGCAAAAGCAAGACCCAAAAGATCAATAATCCAATGGAGAGCCTCTAAATGCTTCATATTTAATAGGCTCCATAAAGTTTGCTAAAATGATGATTGATTTATTCTTAAGCATGGGGGATAAAAAAAAAATAAAGCACAAGCCTCAATAGAAGCTTGCAAAGAAGTACATATATGAGAAACAGCAGAAACATGCACAGGTCATTTACACAAAGGGCACAGGAAACAGCCATTTGCAGAACTTAAGAACCAAAATGCGGCATAAACCGTGCAAAATAAACAGAAAACTTATCCACAGAACAAGTTGTTTGATGTTGGCGCCATTTGACAGGCAGTGCTGCACACGCTGCTGTGTTCTGTTGCTTTCAGTCACAAAGCTAATTAGGGAATGTTTTCATCTGATAAACCTCGTTCATTAGTTAATTTGGCTTTCAGTGATCCCTGCCTTCTCCAAGGAGGATGCTTGTACTTTATAATTGCCCTTCAAAGGGCTTCAAAGTCCATTCTTCCCTCCTGCTTCTCCCCCCAGAAGTCCCTTGGTGTCCTCAAAATGCAGTCAAGAGCCTTATCCAAAGCCAGCCCAGGATGAGATAGGATTCCAGGCACGATCATAACTACGAAGAGCCCAAACCCCACTCCGCAAATCACTTCTAGGATGTGTTATGTTAAATACACACAAATTTTTGCTGTCTTTCACTGGCCTGTATCGATGTAAAACAGCTAAGGGTCCAGGCCAGGAGTTCCCTTCAGTGCTCTTCAAGGTTGGGAAGAACTTCAACACAACAAAAGTGCACACTGGGACTAATAATTTAGGAAAGATCCCTCTGCCTTACTTGGGAATAGGCGCAGTGCATAGATCAGGGAATCCTTTTCCAACACCTTGTCTCAAAATTCCCTGAATTCCAGGATCATGCCAACTGCATTTAGGCATATTCTCCGATTAAACTTCGCAACATACACACGAAAACCTTGTGAAACATTTTTTCCTCTAAAACTGCTCACAATCCAGTGAGCTATTCCAGAAATCCAGCATTCCTGTCCCATTCCTTATATGGGTTCTTTAAGTCATGAATGGGAATTGGAAGTTCCTTAGGGAAACTGGGTAATGTTTTTCAGAAAAACTTCATTTGGGGGGAAAAAAGAGGAACAGCAGCTCCCAGCAGCTCTAGGCTAAAAAGTTCAAAACAAATCCAGCACAAGTCTTGAAATACTGTTTTGTGACATAACCTTTTTCCCTCCCCATTAAACAAAAATATTCCTTATGAAGGAAAAAGCTTACAATTTTATCTAAGAATCTGATTTTTTAAAAAATGAAACACAATAGGGAAGCCTTTGGGTAAGACATGTTTTTTACATTTTTTTAAAAAAAAAGACGGTATCCAATACTCCAAAATGAAGAAAAATCAACTGAATGCACAAGTCCTGGTTTCACAGCCACCCAAAAAAGAGCTTTTCCAGTATCCATTTTGAATGTTAGACTCCATGTGGTAGTAATTTCACATATTATTCCTAATTATAAATCATTTAACAAATTCAATTCTGTTGTTCAAACTGTAAATTTTAATCCATAATACGTATAGAATAAAAAGAGGCCATGGCTGGTATAAGTTATGCTCTCCTTTCTCCCATCCTCCACAACAGATAATTCCCTTTTCCTCCCTCTGCTTTGGTTTTCCTTTTGGATAGAAACACTTCCAAACACTTCCAAATCCTGCTCCAGCTCAATTACAACTGAAATACCAAGTTGAAAGTGAAAAAGCTACTTAACATATTGTGGTTATATCAACTGTCAGAGAGGAAAAAATAATTTAAAAAATAAATAAAATATATATCAACAAACTTGGTACCTCTTTCCTTCGTGTGCTGAGCAGACCCGCACGGTCACCCGTTTGAACTCGTGTAAGGCCTGTTACAGACTGGATATAATATCTAGCCAGCATGTGATGCTAGGTTACAATTTACTGACTTTGGTGGTGGTGAGCAAAGGAAATTTTAAAGCACTGACTTACCCTTGCCTTTAAAACTGAATTCAGATCAGTTCAAAGGCTCCCTTAGTGTGACTGTTTTCCCCTATTCGGCTACTAGATTTAAGAGAAGTCATAGCACGTTTCGATTTGCAATCTTGCTTTTACCCAACGTGGCCTTTCCTTGGAAGGCCACAGAGTTCTTCCTGACCTGCACGAATCTCCCTGCACGGCCACGGGTGATTTCCACATATTCAAAGCTTGGAGTCTGTGGGTTTCAGTATTTTACATGAAGAGCGAAGTACATGAACCCTCAGAATAACCCCTTGCCTCCATTTTTCACTTCAGCTAAAAAACACCAGTGTTGATTTGCATTCTAGAGATGAATGTACTCTAAAATCAAAATGATCTAAGCAGAAATCTTGATCCTTTAATGGTGGTAGCACTTTCTGCGTTCTAGCCATTCTCTGCAGAAGGGCTGCTGTAATAGGAGCCTTTTATTTGCTAGACAAGCAGATAAGATGCATTAAGTGTGCTGTATAAATTAACATACATTTATGCAAATTCTTTATTTACAACATGGAAAATGACTCTAATGCTTCAAGTGAGCAAATTTTCAGCTGTTATTTGCATCAAAGTTGCATTTAGAAAAGCAACTGAAGGCAGAGTAAAACTAATATTAATTAGTTAAAATCATCTGAAGACTCGTGGGGACAAAATGCAAGACACATTTTGTTCAACGGTCAGATTTATAAAACAAATGAATTATTGAAGTTAGCAGTTGGATTATTTGTGGTCATGATTCCAGATTTCCGAAGTGGCAGAGTTTATCCTTTCGTCACTTCAACACAGTCCTGACTATAAACCCTTCCTCACTTTCTAACTAACATAATCTCACTTTCTAGTTCAAAAGAACTGGTTACTGAATTGAGAGAGCTGGTTTCTGAATACTCAGAAGAAACTAAAATCCCAAACGGGGAGTATCAAGTAACTCCCCTGACCTTATCCTGGGTAAGGCTCGCTCCTGCACCACCACGGGGGCAGGATGCTCACACGACAGAACAAGTGCAACGCAGTGGAGGTGCCCATTGCTCATCAACAGCAGAGCAAAGAGAGCAGTGCAGCTTCATCACACCCTGGGAACCCACAACAGCAGCAGATTCACGGAGAGTTTGCTGCTGTTTTCTCTTAGAAGTCTCATTTTCAAACTTCTGTGGCCAGCAGAAGTCTTCAGGCTCTGCTGACCTGTATGAATTTTCCTCCCATGACTTTCCCTTGGAAAGGTCTTCAAAAGGCTCACAAGCCAGAGAGCCCAGTTTCTCCTTGTCTCCCTGCTCCTCCAGCTCCCTGCACTTGAGCTGCTCCAGGTACGGGCTGGCCCCTTTCCTGCCTACCTTTACTGGCAGCCACAGAAACCACCTGGCTCTCGGGATCACATAGCAGGAGTTGTCCTGATCTCCCGCGGCGGCTGCCACCTGCCCTCGCTGTCCTCTCCTCTCACATGTCCCTGCAGCAGCTCGGCTCTCCGGGCTGCCACAGCGGCTGCATCTCACTGTCACCGTTACTGAAAAGCAGAGGGAGTAAATAATTGCTTAGGATTCGGGAGAAACGCACGGTTTCGGCTCCGGGAAGTTTGAGAAGTTCCAGAAATGCCCCACAGAGCAAGGTGGAACCTCTCTGTAACCCAGGCTTCTGCTCGCTAAAAACCACAAAGCAAACATGGGATCATGTGCCTGTGTGTGCACACTAGAATAAAAGGAGGCAGAGATGGCTAAAAAGATACAGCTGCGTAAATGACTCCAGAAGCTTTCAGGGCAGATTTGGGATTGCCGGGAGAACCTGCCAGAGGCTGGAGAGGCCCAGCATGCAGGCAGCCAGGTGGGCTGTTGTAACGAGAGAGGAAAGGCTAACAGCACTGAAACGGAGAAACCCGAACGGGCTTAACTGGGCCCTGCTCCTTATGAAATAGTTATGAAAAGAAAGGTGAGATTATAGAACCAGCTGAAATTGGAGTGCTAATAAAACACAGCAAACTGCTGATCTCAGTGACTTGCTGAACGCGTAGAGAGCATCAAATCTGCAGCATTATTTTATCATTTCCTATCAATTTATCTTTAAAAACATGTAAAATTTCTTACGGAAAAGGTCAAACACAGTGATTAGGAAAACCCCAGGCCCACACAATTCGACAGTGATACCACAATTCTAACAGCAGAAACTACTGGTGCTTTTTCTGCACAAACATTGGAGTCACTGTTTTAAAAAGCTTCTCATAACCTGCCAGAACAACAGAGACAGTATCAAACCATTTCAAAAGAGAAAGGAAGCATAAGGAGTTCAGAGAAGTCAGAAGCACATCGCCATTTTTTCATTTGAATGACTTTGCAGCTTGAGGTTTCTAAACTTCAGCATCTCTAACACAGCAGCCTGTAGCAGAGTGAGCCAGAAAGCAGAACAAAAACTGAAAAGAAGGAATGGAATTTACTTAAAGAGGTCTGCAGTGGGTCCAGGCACATGTCAGCCTTTAAAGAGGAAAAAAAAAAAGAAAAAAAAAAAAAAACACTGCAGAATTTTGTAAATATAGGTTGATGTTCACATACCACGCTGTGTTACATGTGGTTGCAAAAATTCACTGTCTCATGAGATCATGTGTATACACCCCTAAGTTATAAATTTATGCAAGTTTTTGCCAGAACTGGTCAGGCATTTTCCTTTATTTCCACAGCTGCTGAAAAGTATTGTCACATCCATACTGTTATGTCCAGATATTTCTGGCTTTTAAAGTGATCTGTGCTTCCACTTTAAAGCTTGAGCTGGAATGGATGTTTAACTCGCTTTACAAAGAGTTTAGCTATACAGCTCCCTTTATGAAAAAAAAATAAATGTTTTAGCTAAGGAGCAGTGTCTTTTTACCCCAGAAAGAAGTTCTTTCAACAGCAGCTAAGTAAAGAACACAAAACAAAAACAAGGAAAGGAACCAGAGTGTTTTGTAACCAACAGAGAATGGGGGTTTGGTTTGTTTTCGTAAGGTTCAAGCAGAAGTAGTTTTATGACTCAAGTAAAATGGCAGCAAAAGGGGTTTGGAGAAGGAAGGCTTCCATTAAAGAGAACTGGTTCAACAGCAATTTGAGCTCCACATGAGATCACTTTATCTGCAAGTTCTTGCTTTGCTGCTGAACAGTTTCACGCAGCACCGGAGTGAACTGATGGCGGATGAGATGGCAAGAGGCAGAGCAGAGGCCGCTCTTGAAGCCATCACTAGCAGCATGTGACAGCCTGCACACATCTCCCACGTCTTTAAAGCTGCAAATGCAAACAACACTTAAAAGAATTTGGGGTGGTGAACCAAGAAATGAAAAAATGGACTGGAATAAAATGACGGATTCTCCTGTGCCCCCCAGGGAGCAGCTCTGGAAGTCCCAGCTCTCTGTGCTTCCAGTCTCTGCTCCCAGTTAATGGCTGCAGGGATTAGATCTGCATAGAACAGGATTTGAAGATGGTGTTTTCATACCCCCTTCTGCTGGCTGTCCCCAAAGGCTGCTAACAGCTGCTGCAAACACAACTCTGGGACATGGAGAAAGCCAAAGAGCAGCTCAAGACACTTACATGCAGAATGGCTCAACTGCTTTAGAGGTGTGAGAGAGACACCCTGTTTACAGTCATCCTTCATCTGCATTTTATTTATAAGTCACTTCTGATTCACAGCAAAATAGTCATTTTGGCAGTGAAAAGAAGCCACTCGGTCGCTTTCCTGCAACAAGAACAACAAAAGCAGAGCAGGGAGCATTCAGCAGCGTCGGCAGTTTCCAACCAAGTTTCCAACCATAAAATGGCCAACCAAGGAACAGGCTCAAGCCAGAAAGACCAGCTGAACGGGAGGGTGATGCTGCCTGGGGTCTGTCTGTGGTTGTTGGCATCCACATGGATAATCAGGGTGCCCTAAGAGTAATCCCGCCTGTCCCTGTGGCAGGTAACACGGGGCAGACCTGCATTCCCAAAACATAGATGCACAAGGGTCTCAATTCACATTTCATTTCAAAACTATGCTTAAAATGCAGCGTGGGTGCTGCACCCCCTCCGTTGTGCTGTGTGGGACTGTCTGGTTACCTGTTAGTTTTGGGCATCAGGACTCCAGCTCCAGCACTCAGCGCTCCCGAGACATGCACGGACTCGGGGCTGTTCTTCTGTAACACAAAGTCCTGCTCGCAGGGAACAAAGTGTCACTTCTGCTCGGGCAACACAGCCAGGGCCTAAATGCAAATCTCACTTTTCACAGCTGTGTGGAAGGGGTTTGTGAACCTCTGTGTAATCAGCCCGGAATTAGGATCTGAAGTGATCTGAGCTTGAAGTTAAAGACAAAAAAAAGGGGAGATTCAGTAACAAGAACGAAGCAGGAGTTCCCATTTCCTTCTTCATTAATTCAACAGTCACCCCATAGACAGTGTTGACACTGATTCACTTTCGTCTAGAGCCTTGGGGAGAACTTTCAGTCTCCACTGGAAAGTTCAGAACTACAGAAAAACTCGTCCAAATTTGGAACAGGGACAATCTTCCCTTCTGGGGCAGATGGGTGGCCGCCTGCTCTGGCTAGAGGCTGCCTGCCTGTCCAAAACCAGCTCTGAGTTTAAACCCTGACTTGCTGGGCTTGACTAGCATCTGGAAAATGAACGTGCATCAACAACCACCGGGTTCATGGTGCAGGATATAAGGGAGGTTGAAAGTACAAAGTCTGCTAAACAGAAGTTTTCCCCTCCAAGAAACTGTGCAGATGGTCTCCCATTTATTATAATAACTCAAGACAACTTTCTGCAGCCTTTGCAAGGGAAGTCAGGGGAGTCTTACACTATTTCATACTTTGCATACATAAAAGTATTTTTAAATATGGATCAGCTTGATAAAGGTGACCTCTCAGAACCTCAAGGCATACATGCAAACAGTGGGAAACTGCATGACCTGATAAATAAATGAAATATTTCTTTGCATATAGGCACTTTTTAGCCAATTTTTATTCAGCTTCCCTGTGGGATGTTAATGTAAATGGAAACATGACTATTTCTGAAAACAGGTAATAATGGCTTAGAAGAGTCTCTCTAGTTTTATTTGTTACACAGGCAAGAGGCCAGACAAAGCATTTTGTTAACTAGGGTTTTAGTTAACCTGAAAGTAGTTAAGTGGCATGTTTCTGACCTCCTTGTTTCTTAGCTGGTAGAACATTGCCCTTAGCCTTCTTTTTATGTACCAATAAAAAAATTAAGAAAAATTATCTATGTAACTCCCTGAAAGATGCCAATAAAAAGCTACTACTTAAAAAAGTATTAGGAAGGTAAACTCAGAATAAAAGAGCAAGAGGCAAGAACTAGCAAAAAAAATCCTTATATATACTCTTACACTCCAAGTTGGCCAAATGTATCAAGCCTTGGTATATTTGTTTGTAGTATATTACTCACCAGGCATGTTTGTGCACTGGGAAGAATACCAGATAAAACATGTGGTTTACTGCTCTACAGAATAATATGGTTAGAACACAAGCTCGGGTCTGCAGCAGCTTCCCTTAAGAACTATTGCCTCTTTAAGCAGAGGTTGATCCTATATGGCATGATCAATGATCTACAGAATCAATGATCTACAGAAATTGCTATTCACTGCTATCCTTTCCTGCAATTTTTTAAGAAACTTCAAGCACTCTCACATACTGTGACCTTACCAAGTTTTATACCAGCATGCCTAAGTTTGCATTGCATGTACATTTAAGATTTATTTTCCTGTGATACAACTCAGCTGCACGTTTAATTCAAGGATTAGTCTTTCAGCCCAAAGATCTGAAGGAGTTTACAGAAATATAACGGTTTGAAATAACAAGCGAGTTTCCTGTGAGTTCTAATTTCCAGGACTGCTACGCACATGTCACTGCACTACAGGAACGGCTCATTCAGCTTCAGAAAGCTTCTAGAAGAAAGAGTTTAATGAGCATCTTTGTACGTGTAACTAAATGAGGGGCAGAAATACACAGTTTTTCTCCCCGCTCTGTTCCACCAAGTTTTCGTGTGGCTTCATGTGCAAAAAGCTAGTGAGAATGAAAGTATATCTGGTGTTCCCCATCTGGGCTGCCCACTAAATGACAGTTAAATAGCGCTGGAGGAAATTAGTGTGGTTTGCTTGCACAAGAGGCTTTTTTTTTTTTCTCTTTTTTTAAGAAGGTAGCAACCACATTGTAAAACATTTAGAAACAACAGAGGAAGAACCTATACTACTATTCCGATGCAAACATTTTAGTTACAGCAGCAGGACTCTAGCAAAAGCAGATTGCAAGAGCCACGGTAAGGAAGTCTCTTGGCACAAAAGCAACAGCAAACACACAACCAGAAAGAGAGGCTGTTTTATAACTAAGAAGCATATATATATATGAGACCACGTTGGATCTCCTATTTAAGATAACAGATTTTCTCAAATTGTTTATACAATAAATGCAGGGTACACACATACAACTCAAGTTTTGGGTGGTTTCAGCCAACTTTTCAGCCTCTTACAATATGAAGTTCTGCACTTCACGTGAACCAGTGGCTAAAAAAAGACTCCAACCAGGAGTAAAATCTCTTTAGATGAATGATTTCAGAGAAATGCTGTTAGTTAACAACAGTCCTTGGAAGTAGGTTTAATAGATAAATAAATAAAAATAATGAAACCTAGAAACTTGTGCCAATGAGAAGCTAAGTGTCAAACAAAGTCAAGGTTTATGGAAGACAAGATAGGAGAGTCCCCCTCTGGCTCCATGTGAAGCAGATGACCATGGGGATCCAGTTGTGCAGCACACAAGAGTTCAAGCTTGTGATGCTGGTGTGAAAGTCAGGCAAGCTGACCACAGAGTCACAGGGTGGCTGAGGTTGGAAGTGACCTCCGGAGATCACCCAGTCCAACCCCCTGCTCCAGCAGGGACACCCAGAGCACGTGGCACAGGGCGGCATCCAGGTGGGTTTGGAAGATCTCCAGAGAAGGAGACTCCACAGCCTCTCTGGGCAGCCTGTGCCAGGGCTCTGGCACCCTCACAGCAAAGAAGTTCTTCCTCACATGGAGGTGGAACTGCCTGTCTCACACAGCTCAGCTAGACACTTCACAGCTTCAGGCTGTGGAGAAAATCCATATGGGATAAACATATTCCACAAAGGCTTCTTTTTTTTTTAATTGTGCTTCTAGACTGCAAAGAAATGATGTGTAAGACAATCTGACTTATCTTCCTCATGGATCCGGAAACTGGGTCCAAATTTATCAAACATTATGACAAAGAAAAGGTCAGCTCTAATTTACCTCCCTGCTTCCACCTGTAATCAGGTGTCTTGTATGAGACCTGTGGCATCATATAAGATAAAAACATCATAACGATAAAACATCATTGTAAAGGATGTGATTTTAAATCTTCCAATATCCTCTCTGCTCTTTCTTTATAATATCTCAATTAACTTTACTCAGATTTTTGCTAAAACAGCTTTTGGTTACTTCACAAACTTGCAGTGATTTACTCTGTACATAATCAGCACCTTCAGTCTGAAGCATTTCACTCTTATCCAGAAAATAAATAAATAAATAAACACTTTCAACTAGTTATCTTGTACTGGATAAAGCAACAAGGCCTCGCTTTGCTGCAAATAAATTTAATCCTAGTTTAATCCCAGTTACTCACTTGAGAACAAGTTTGTATCACTAAGATTTTCCCAGTTCCTCTCTGCTTCACTTTTCTTATTGTGCTCATGGCCTAGAGTAGAGCCAGGCCATCTGGAGTCCAAACACCATTATTTGATTCTAGAAAATATGTATATAAACTGTACCAAATTAGCAAACTTCACCCTGCTTTATGCCCTGCCTATCAAAAGCAACATATGGAGTCCAGAAAGCGGCGGGGAGGAGAGAAAGCTGGTGCTGCCACAAGCTGCAAGGCAGATTTCTGCTCACTTTTATTGAGCACACACACATCTGTACAATCCACCTTAGCTGCATTTCAGCCCAAGGCCTTTAACTTCTGAACTCAGGATTTAAACTTCAAAACATCTGGCTTTTGATAAAAAGTTTGATATTCTTAAATAAAAAATAAAAAAGAAAATCTTAAAGAAAAAGCCAGGAAAGGAGGAAGAGGAATTAGGAAGGAAAATAGATTCAATTATAAATGCCAGGCAAAGAAAGCACCTTTCAAACAACTCTTCTACTCCCTTTTCATTAAGGGCTTCAAAGTAATCCTATTTGAAACCAACCTGGACTTTACATGTCCCCTTTAATGATTCCAGGTTTTAAAATTCCATGCATCCACTCTTCTATCAACAATTGTTTTACAGAAAAAAAAAATCTTTAAAGAGCACTATGCACTCCCTGTAGGGGCTTTTAGATTCTCTGGTGCACACTCCCATTTACTTTATGTTTCCATTAGCCAAGAGGTGTCTAACCCACATGCAGCTCAAGCAGAGCACACGAGACAGCTACAGCAAAGGAGCAGGATTCAAACAGCAGCCAGTACAGAAGATATTTAGCAGTCCACAAAACTAAAAAAAGTTGCTTTGCCTTTTAGCCAAGTGTATTTAGAAACAAAAAGTGATGATTAAGAAAGTCCAGAATTGCTTAAATTTATATAAAAATGCTGCTAAAAACTCCTATCTCTTCATTTTCTTCAATGATGCAAACACACTAAGGAACAATAGGTACTGCAATGAAGTTCACTTTCCAAATGCTTCTTTAGAGAAAGAAAAAAAAATCCCAGACTGTGTTACAGAAGCTCAGTCTTCTCACAAAGCTCACAGACAGTCCTATGATTCATTCCAATTAAACATGAAAATACAGTGCATCATTGGAAGTACCTTGGAGCCCCAAGTCATATGAAAACTAGCACTAGAATTATTTCAAAATACAGATTCAAATATAAAGTGCTACTGTTGATTCATCAGGTACAACAGGTGATGTGTAAAGTATAACTACATTTATCTTTCTGTACTTCTGTGCCGGTATTTCACAGCTTCCAAACAAATCTCACTGATGGAAAGACCTTCAAATAAAAAACTGAAATGGTGCAGTCATTCTAAGGGTGCCTTTTCAGCTTCTGCATAGTATTTAGTGAAGCAAGTGAGCATCATGCTTTAAGATGCATCTTCTTTTACATTTAAAAAAACAAAAATAAGAATTGCGATCCTTTAGTGATCCTTAGAACTTTTCAAAAGCATAAGGAGATGTTTATCATATGCTCAGCCTAGTTTTAATGAAAATTAATATTTGGCCAGAAGGAAAAATGCAATTTAATCAAACACTCTTCATTTCCTACCCTAAACTGCTGGATTTGACACCCCATACAAAGGTGTCAGTAACTTGTCTTTGAGTCAGCTACACTTCCATATTTAGTGCAGGTGGTTTGGGTGACTCACACAAATGATCTGTATGAAAAAGAAGTAAAAATCCTCAAGCATGGTCTTGTTGCAGCTTTTCAGGACAAAGTAGAGTCTGCCTGGTGCTCCTCCTTTGAACATCAATTAGCAGTAAGCTTAATTTAAATTTTTTTTAAGATTCTTTTTCTCAGCACCAATAAGCTCCATAGATACAAAGTCAGAGGCACGGAACTGGCATGTAAGGAAGAGACTGTCATCTAACTAGATCCTGTTTGAGCAAGAAAGAGCCTTTCAGGTTGCACACCTGCCTAAAGGCCTCAGAGAAGGAGGCCTTACAGGCAAGGCCTGTAATCATCAAAATCATCATGGGAAGATGATTTCCAAGTGGGGTAACAGGCTTATGCTTGAAATATAAAGCTTTACTTGTTTATGTTAATTTTCATTGCGCTTCCTTTTCCAATGTTTCAACCTATTTGTTTTTATTGGTTCAAAGTCCTGAGTTCCAGTTCTACCCTTGCCACTAACAGGTTATAGCTGAAGGCAAATCAATCCAGCCCTTGTTTCCCAATCAGGAAAATAAGGGCAATAATAAACACTTATCTACTTTAAACAGACATTAGACAGAATTTGTTTGCCCTGTTAGTTGATTTTTCAAATACACAACAGCTCTATAAAACTCTAAGCAGCACATACCCAGGTTATCTTCATTAACTGAAGAGATTATAATTCAGTAAATTGTTTGCTAAACTTTCATATCTTTTTCTGAAGGACACCATTTCTTACATTACACCTTTAGGTGCAGCAGCACCCTATTTCAC
>NW_010577774.1:0-27766 GCF_000705375.1 Tinamus guttatus
AAAAAAAAATCCAGTGATTTTAGAAGCAAGCTACCAAATCTAGTCAGTTTAGCCTGACTGGTAAATTATGCAGACTTTTGTGAAAAAGCAGAAAAAAAGCATACATGGCTGGGAAAATATGTCAAAACAGAACTACAGTATGAAAAGGAGTATTAAGAAAGGGCACAAATGCCTCTGTCTTAAAGAAAAGCTCATACAGACACACTGATGTTTTTCTAAAATGATGAGTTGAAAAGCTGCGGAAGACACTGACAGTGCCAGTGCTCTGTTCACTGTTATAACAATCCCCATTCATTCCTGCCATCAGTCTTCTTTCTCTTTAATGAGACATTTCAGTCAGCCTTTTCTGCTTTGCTATTAACCCAGCAAACAAGTCCAGGAGATTTTCAAACTATTGCTTTTTGTGCACTTTAACTGTCTGAATTTTTATACTCTTTCACCATTTCACTGAACAACCCTTTCTAGCCAGAGGATAAAGTATGGAAAACGTTGCCCTTGGCTTTCTAACACAGAAGGGAAAGGCAGATACAGGAAATAATTAGTCCAAACTACCTAGGAGTAAAAGTAGGGGCACGAAGTAATCCAAGTATGTCCTGGGATGTACTGAAAATGAAAATTGTGGTAGTTGACAAGCAACAGGATAGAAAATTATTGAGACACACCTGAACATATAGCTGGACACAAACCCAGGATCATCTAGGGGTCATCCCCTAGGCCTTGGAGCCACACAAGGAATCTTTGCTTCCCATAGACTCTTTTGCTTTCTTGTTGCAAACGAGGGAGAGCATATGAGAGCAAGGTACTCACGTGCCATGAGCAGTTTGTGTCAACAAACAGTATTGGTGAGGAAGGAGGCAGGAAAAAGATACTGATGTTGCCTTTCCCACCTTCTGGCTAAACTCTCGAATCAGCCCGTTCAGGCGCAGTCACACCGTGGTGAAACAACCAGCCCTTCTTCAACCACCACATCTTTACTCTGGATTATGGTTGCATGCCGCCCTTGTTGGTTGTATGTCAGTTATGAGGCAACTGGGGCTTACGTCAGAGGATGCCTCTGCATAGTCACCATGTTGGCTAACAAGTTGGCTGTTGAGACATCGAGGACTAAAACCAAAGGATGCAATAACATGAAGTACAGAATTGCACATACCTATCTGGAGCTGTGACAGGCTGAAGCCTTTATAAACCTTAAGCAGTTTTGCCTGCTCAACAGTAGGTTCTATGCACTCACTTTCCTGTGGCCATGACACCTCTCTTCCTATCTCACACCATTCCCTTCTCCTAGAGCAAACTCTTAGCTTACTTTTCTAAGGTAGTTTCCAAACTATCTCATAAAGCTGTAGGGACCTGTACCCAGCCATTCCCTTCTGTTCGCACTTAGCTAACTCTGCTTTACTCAGCATTAACATATATCTTCCTAAATAATGCATAAGCTAATCATTGCTTATATTCCCTTGGACCAGGGGCAAGTAATGAACTCAACACAAATCATTCTAGGTACTGACAGGAGTATAGCAGAATAATGGACTCTATTAATAATGCTAAACCTACTGATCACATGGTAAAATGGCCCTTGTTTGGTATGGGATTGTTTTATGCAAATATTCTGGGGGGAAAACAACAACAACAACAACAACACTGTGGCTCCCACAAAGGAAGCGTGGCAGATATTAATGTTAGTTGGTGACATAAATATAGAGCAGTGTATATGTCAGACTTGGAGTCTTACAAGTATGAGAGACTGAGACATAGCTCTACAGTCTGTATCAGAAGGCTGCTTAACTAAACCTCACAATTCATCCTTGTCCTTTTAAGCTACGTGTTGATTTCAGAACACATCTCTGTCAACACAGACCTGATGATTGTATCTGGAATCCAGGAAAATTAAAAACTTTCCTTTTTTTTTTTATCCAATAGATTATAAAAATGCACATTTGCAAAACATTCTGTTCCTTGCAGAGAATGGGATAGCTGGTAATTAGTCAGCCCTACAGGGAAAGTCTCACAGAGAGGCAAGGCACCACAACTCATGCAGCACTAGATTGACTGTATCCAACCTGTGTAGGAACAGCAACTTCCATTGAGTTCCTGCAGGCATTTAGGCTGCAGCTGTTTGATCCTAAAGTGTGGTGATCAATGATGTAACTCAATAGAAAATTTTTCAGTATGGGACAATGCCACATGCTGCCCCACATTGAATCCCAGAGAAAAAAAAACATGCCTGCATTGATTTGTCACTTTAACTAAGGCACACACAGGCAGGCAAAAGGCTCAAACTGGTGCTTATTAAAGTCAGAGCAAGGCTTTGGGGTATATTTACTATGAGAAATGGAGCAGTGCCACACTGCCTAACCAGCAACCACAAGCCTGGACTTACTTACAAAATCACAGAGCGTAACTAGAGCAAAGGCATAGGCCTGCAGAATGCAGCCCCACTCATAGGGCTATTCCCAGGCTTATAGAAGTTGCCTCCTGTTAAATGTAGGTAGATATAACTGTACTGTTTCCAGAAACAAACTGGCTCAATTTGAACCACGTCAGTACCAAGATCCCCTTCCTGCACTACCCCACACCTCCCAAAACCCAGTAAGCCTTTCAACAGAACATGAGAACCTCTGACTTGCTACTTACGCTGGCACCAGGGATTGAAGAGTATGTAAGTATCAGTTTCTGCGTTTCTGCGTGTTCGGAAGATGCCGAAGGGAGATAAGATAGCAATATACAGGCGAAACTTTCCAATAATGCAGGTGGCAGCGGCCATGACGGACAGGCGAACGGAGTTGTTCTCTTTGTGGATAATCTTGGCCCCCCACTCACCAGGTTTCAGCTCATCACCCACTCTGACTGGGACGTAAGTACCTTTGTTTTGCTGTGGATAGCGGCCTGGAAAGAGAAAGGGATAATTCCATTAACAAATTCACCTTGTTTTAACCATCTCTTCATTTCCCGGCAGACCTCTGTTCCTTTGTCTGTTTTTCCTCTGAGGTGGCCAGTTCTAGCGGGCAGAGACCAGCTGTCTTCGAGTTTCACATAGTGCCTGGTTACTTGACAATATTGCCACAAAAATGCACATAATACCTCTCAGGGGGCAGCCTGTGCAGACATCTCACACCCACCTTGCTCCAGCAAGCTTTAAAGTTTAGGCACTGCCAGGAGTGCAGTCATGGAAGTGCAAGTGTGGGCTGCCCCAGCTTTCCTTGGCTCAGCTCTGTTCATCCATCAACCTTCACTCCAGCTTTTCCCTTACCGTTGTGCAGAGCTACACTTACTGCTGGTAAGTGTGGCCATGAGCCCCTTCCCAAGTTCATACTGATCTGCTACACTCGTTATCATGTAAGCATCCGCATGGGCACAGACATTGGCTGAGAGCTTTGGGTCTCTCTAACAGAGGAGAGTGAAGTTCTTGTCACTGTACTATTGAGTTGACAAGCAGAGAACAACCTCTCCTTCGCACTAGTCTACACAGATGGGTCTGAGAAAATACAAGCCAGTCTGCCAGCAGGTACCCAAAACTTAGTTCTTCGCAAGCACCTCATGGACTAGATAGGTGGAGTATAAATGAGTGCATCTGGTCTAGATAGCCAAACTCTTTGAAAGCAATGGATCATAAAGTACTACTCATCTACAAAATACCACACTATCTTTCAGCAACACTCTATAAAAGCTTACTTTTCTCTGCCAACTGTAAAAAGCATCTAAATGGATAGGCTACATGTAAACATGTACACTGCCAGGATTTATAGCTAGGTGAGAACTATTCCATCCTTTCAGCCTGAGGTAGAGCCAAATTCTATCTGGAACCCAAGCAGTAGTGCAGACAAAATATACCCTTGTGAGAAGGCTGAGTTCCTCACATGATTCTCAAATCTATTCTTCATTTCATATTTTAGTCTGAAAGTCAGACTCTTTCATCCACAGACAGGGATATTAAAACCACAGAGGCAGACACAGAGACAGACTTCTGTATTTTTCATTTCTGCTATTTAAGAATTTCAAAATTAAATGTACAAGGTCATTGATTTTCCTGGTTGCCTATTTTTATACAGCTGATACAGAGATAATCCCAGATTTGAGTATTGCTACATTTTAGGAAAGGACAATTCCAGTTTTGAATCTGAAGGCTGTAAGGTGCTATGACCTATGTGTTTCCATGAAATCCAGGACTACTGGATTTCAACCAGCAGATTATTCAGTGCACATAAATAGTCCTTTTTGCTAAGAAGGCCAGGGATGTTGTAACTCATGATACCAATTCAGATTAGTGAGGCATGCAATAGCAGGAAGAGGCCTACAAAAGAGAAAAAATGACTAGAATGAGAAAGCAAAATCAATAGAAAACACTGGAAGATAAAGCACTGGACACTTCCAAAATAAGCCATCAAAGGAAAGACACGCTAGAGAGAAGAGCCTATATAGGTAACACACACACGAGTCCTGTGTCTGCTAACAATTGGGATCTGAGTGCTGAACATAGTCTTGTACTTTGTAGTGGAATTGGTTATGACCCAGCTTGGCTCTACAGCTGGTATTTTGCTTCTAGTTTTGATATATGATTTTTTTTCTTTTATTTTTTTTCAAAGTTCACAGAAACAAAGCAGTAGAACAAGCCAAGTAATTGAACCAACACCCTTAAAAATTATTGACAAGTGCTACCTTTTAAAACACCCTTCTTAGCTCTCTCAAAAAGGGGTGAGGGAGGGAAAGATTAATATTTTAATGTGGTTATGAGCTGACTTTATCATCGTCACTGGAAGCTACACATCACTGTGGGAGTCCATTGATTGGAGATGGTAGGAACTGTGCTCTGGAGGGGGCCTGCACAAGCACACAAAGCCATGCAAACAGATAGACATGAAATGATAACAAGGAGTCTTCAGAATGACTCCCCATTAAATCTGCCTATAGAAACCAAATATTGTCTCAAAGAGACCATTGGATCTTTGTAAGACATCTTTAATAAAACACCTTCACCTGCACCTCACAGCTGTTTCAGCAAATAATCACACCTGTGGTAGTCTTGCCTTTCTGAGGCCTCACCATGTAAAATCTTACTTACCTTTACAAACTATGAAGGTTCCTCTTGCATTCAAGGCTACAGGACACCCTAATCTATCTTTCATATGACAAGGAAGTGCCTGTAGCTGTCACTGAGGAGTATGCAAGGTCCTTTTGGCCCAGAGCTCTTGCAGGTCCCACAGATGTCTGCATGCAAAAAAGGGAGATAACAGCACCACCTGGCCTACCCAGCAGGTAAAGATGTGCCAGTGTGGGAAGCATGCTGCAAGGATCTCTATCCAAAACAGGAGGCTTGACAGGTCTACAAACTTGACCATGACAGTAGCTCACAGGGCAGCCTTTAGTGATGGGATGTTACCCAAAACATTTTCACCATGCTGGGCTGAGTGCTACTCCTTCTGAATAAGGAAGCTAAATGGACAGACGACTCTGGGATATTGCCCCACTTCAGACTCAGAAGGGATGTCAGGGAAGGGATATGATAGAAGTCAAGATAATTTGCAGATGATCTGAATAAATATAGGAGCCAATGGTGTTGGCGCTGAAGAGGTGAGGAAGGTTCTGGTTGGTCTGCTGGTCTTGCACTAACAGACCTATAAATCCTGAACCCAAAGAGAAGAGACCAAGGAAAATGACAGAGACCTCAAGAGAACAGGCAGTGATTTCTATCATTTTGTTTGAAGAGAGGAGAGGTTTCCCAGTCTTCTGAAATGAAAGCAAAAATGCAAATGAAAGAGCAAGGAAATAGTTACTTCTGACAGAAACTTGTAGAGCTCCTTTGTAATCACACATCTAGACACCTGACAGCACCAGCCACACTAGTCTCATATACACACATTGGTTGTCTTGATACTAGAGCACTAGAAAACAGAGTAACTCTGGCATTACATACTAATGTTACTGGCAAAAAAAAAATCCCTATGTAGGTTCAGCACTATGTTTATTGAAATTGTAGGATAGTCCTTTCAAGATGGTTTGGCCATTTGCCATATTAATTTAATTTACACTTTGAGCACATATTTCTGGCTGCAGTAGGGCCAACTTTGGCTCACAGATGGGATCTCTAATGCCCTTTCTCAGAAGGGATTATATGGAGTGTTGACTGATTTTCTGAGGAAAAAGATTCAATATTATCTAAAAACTCATTACCAAAATCTGTGTCTGGCAGAGCACTCTCTGCAGGCTCTCTGGTGCAGGCAGGAGGGTGTGTTTGGGTGCATTCAAAGACTACGAGTCATGTAGTGAAAGCAAACTCTTTTTATGCTGATAAGCCGGCATCATCAGCTGGCATCATCAGACCCTTGGACTGATTTGCGCCAGCAGTTGGAAGCCTGAACCACATTCTGCAGCCAGCTCTATGCATTTGCCTCATTTCTCGAGGCTCAAGTGTGTTTTGGGTGTAGGAGGTCTTGGCCCTCCATCTTGGGTAAGACTAGATATGAGTGTGTTTTGCAAGAAATGTCTTTGTGGAAGACAAAGCTGTTGTGTGATATCATGCTGCTGGGATTTTCCTATTCAACTCCTCCAAGTACAGCTACTCCTTCCAAGTTACTAATAGGAGACCAGGCCTTGTGCAAATGACATTCTTCCTCTTCCCCTACTACTTCCCCTGAAGATGACTATCTTCAAGCTGATGTCTCAGTTTAGTTTATTTTTTCCTTTGTTTCTTAGCAAACATGTGCATTGTTATATGTGTGTGTGTGTGTGTATTAAATATTATTCAGCCATTGCTGAATGAGTTGCTTTACTGTGCTACCACAGGCAGTAGAGGTTTGAGTGTTTTGGGGTTGGTCATACATAAATCAGTTTACTTTTCCCTTTTGTTTGGAAAAAGGGGAAATTTGCTAGAAAAGAGATAGGAGATGTTCTTCAGAGAACACTTCCTTCCTGATGGAATTAGGATACTTCAGAAGAGAGGGATATCAATAAACCTATTTCTCAATACTCCCTTTAGTAAACTTTATTAGAATATAATTTTAAGGAGTCTAGTCTTGTCTGGTTCCCTTTGGGACAGGAATGACATACAGCTAGGTTAATCATTTTCCTGTTGGGTTCATTTTTTATTTTTTTTTACGTAGATAGATAGACTCTTTCACACACCGGGTAAAGAATTCATTTCCAGTCCAGCCCTAGAAACATAATAGTTGTGACAAGTTGATAAATAAGTTGAAGGTGGAGGCCACAGTACAGTAGATGTATAGCAGAGGTAAGCCTTATTGTAGCAAACAGCCTGGGGATGCGTGTTAGTATACTAGCACTGGGACTATGCCTTATTAATGACTATGAACAATGTCAGCAAACATTTGCAATGGAAGGGAAGGAAACTGTAATAAAATCCAAAAAAAAACAAAGCAAAAGAGAGAGAAAATTTTCTGGAAAAAATAGTTGTGTCTTTAAGCCACTGCTTTAATTTCGTAACTAGTTTTCTCATACCCTCAAATTTCTTTGCCTTCAGAAGTGCTGCATTCAAACATGGAAATGTAGGAAACCCAAATATCTTCGAATGATTTTTGCTCATGGCTCCAGGTAGGAATCCTTAACATCTGATCACACTGTCCCAGGAGTGAATGTTACTAGTACTTTACAGGTGTAATACACACACTGGTATCTTAAATTCTAGTTATTAAAAACATTAAAAGATGCAACTAGATTTTAATTGCCAGTTGATGCTGCTGCAGAAATGAAAAAGAAGAGCAGACTAAAGATTCCTTTACATAAAATACCAAATTCATGGAACATCTTAGAACATTCCCCTCTCAGCTTTTCTAGATTCTGTCTGGGTATTCCAGAGGGGCAGAAAAATAAACTACCGTTCAGGAAGTGAAGAATTTTGTTGTTTTTGCTAACAATTGGTATATACCTTTCTCTGACTGTGATTAGCTTTCAAGGAATGTGTTCTGCTGCTAGTAAATATTCTTTCTTCCCTCAAATGAGATCTTCTTTAGCAAATGGAAGCACTATGAGATTGTGCATGGCCTCCATGATCAGACCATCATATGTTTCTGTATCTTTGTTCAGTTTCTGTGGTATATTGTTAAACTGAGAAATACTGACTTCATAGACTCTCAGGTTACATACACAGATCACCAACAGGCCTTGCCCTCTGCAGCAGAGTTAGTTGCTCATCGTATAATGCTAGGAAGGCTACTAAGAAATCAAGATGCCATCAGCAACTTTCTCCAAGGTGTAGAACTTGCCTCAACACCCCATCTAGGGTACTTGGGGAAAACCTCACATTCCTGCCACTCCATTATCTAGCTACCTATCCCCAGTGTTGCTGAGGAGTGAAGGTGACAGCAGGGGTAGCAATACTTCCCCAAAAGCAGATTTACTATCTCACACAAGGAGCAACACCCCAACCAGCCCTGGAATGACTCAAAGGCCCAACACTACCTTTAAAAGAAGGAATTAGGGACTCCTAATTCCCAGCTAAAATCAGAAGGGCCATTTCAGTAAAGCTAAAGAAACGGTGGTCTGATTCAGGTCTTCCCAGAATCGGTAGTGCTCTTTGTGCCATCCTACAGTGCCCATGGAGTCCTCTTAATAAGCCATACGGGACCAGGTCCAACACTCCTCTACTCCTACTTGCTTTCATATGTTTTCATATGTGTAATTTCATAGCTATTCCTCTAGACCAGTTCTGGGAAGATCACAAAAAAAAAAAAAAACAGCAATAAGTTTCTGCTCTCATCTCAGGCCAAAAGCCTATGATTTATAGAGCCCTGAGGAGTATATATGGGTGGGTACGTGGGTGTGCATGCATGCATACATGTGGAAAGGTGATAGTAGCCTAAAGCATGGGATTTACGATTATTACAAAAGTATGCCAATGAATACAAGGTTTGTAATAATATTTAGAGCTAAACCAATATAAATGGATTTATGAGGCCATTTAAGGAAAGTATCAATAAACAACAATTTATGAGGGTGCGTGAAAATATATCATTAAAGTAAGGATGCACCATATAAACTCATCAATTGCTGTAGGGTTTACTGCCTTGTACAGGATACTACAGTTAAAAACATGATGGAAGGCTACATAAGCCCAACTAATCATACATCCCCTTTTCTAGAGAAAATCCTACTAGCACAGTATTGATGGAGAAAACCTGGTGGAATTCATTCCAACTGGCTGTCAGGTGAGAGAATCACACTGGAAGTTTCCCACAGAGCCCTAAGCTGTAGAAAGTGAAAAGCCACACAAAATATCTCTTTTACCGAGAGGCCCAAGGAAATCTTGCCCCATATTGACCTGTGGTGGTCAAGAGCGATCAGGACAGCTGTAGGATTCACTGATTCATCCAGGGTCCCAGGAGCTCCCATAAGAGTGCAGTTGTTCAACTATTGGCTAGCCTTGGGGAACCAGATATAAGAACATCATTTACACTTCTCTAGTAGCTTTTTTATATAATTCCCAGGGCAATATAAATAAGAGTGAGTGCCCTAAGAGGTGATGGTCACCTTTGCTATCACTAAACCCAAGAAGTATGTTGTGAGAGAGGAAATATGTGGTAATGGCACATCTCCCATGCCAAAGGCACTGAGGCAGGACTTCAGCACAAAAACTGGAGTAATATCCCATTATTCCTTATGACTGGAAATTTTACCATGTGGACTTTTGATACATTCATTGTTTTTCATACCTCAGCAAACAAGAGCAGCCCTAATTAATGAAATATTATATGAAATAATTATTATAATTTACATGCTAGTATTTCAAACAGTTTCATTGAGGATTAATTCACAGAAGAGTATGTTAAAGCAAAAAGGACTTTTAGTAACAAGACACTTTCTCAGGACAATATCTGTAAAAGTGAATTTCAAGATAATTAAACAATTGTTTCATGAATTCTACTGCATGTGAAAGGTATTTAAATGGACTATAGTTTAAAAAAACAGATGTTAACACAACATATTTCATGAGTGTCTGAGACCAAATTTCACATGACACATTGGTCACAAGAAGCATTTTTCCTAGGTACCCTTGATTCATTATCAGTAAGATGGATTAAGCAGTCTCTATTTGCTTCATCAATCATCTTTTAATGATGCAAAAGAAGAAAAATAAGAGCAAAAAAATAAAAAAAAAAGAACTAAAACTAAGTTCTTGTGAATAAGGAAAATAGAATAGCTCTGAACACACACAGGATCAAGTCATTACCATTGCCACATTTTCAGGAGCAGAATTTGTCTTTAATGAGTAAAAAACCTGTGATGGATTAATGTCAATGCTGGGAAATTTCCAGTGCTGGTAGCTAATAATTTCATATTCTGCTGCTGTTTAAATAGCCTTTACTATAGTCATGACCCTCCAAAAAAAATATGTTGATCTTCTTAACTCAGTTCTTAACTCAGCTGAACTACCAACCGTGCCTGACATAAGATTCATCTCTTATGAGAAAAACACCATGAAACCTCCAGAAGTTTTACCCCAAAAGATTCTACATCTCATGTACAGCCCACTCAGGGGGTAATCTTTGGATATTTTCAAAACTTGTCCCCAGAACTAGGACCTGAGCAACCTGAGCTACTTGGATCTACTTTGAGCAAAGTGTTGGGCAATGGACCTCTGGATGTCTATCCAACCTAAATTATTCTATGATTCTATTACAGTGTTTAAAATCCACTGCTCTAGGGCTGAGAGAGCTCTTTGGAAAGGTCATTTTACCTGCAAATATTTCTCAATGCCCATCACCTTAAACACTCCAATCCAGCACTTTCTGAGGAGGCACTCTTTATTTCAGGGCAAAAAAAATATTCTCTCATGCTGTGAGACCAAGCTATATCTGGTGTAGTGCTGTTATCCAAGTCATTCCTTTAAGTATTACATCTATACGCTGTAAGAGTAGATGCATCTCCATGGCCTTTAGTGATCTTAAAGATCCTCCTAAAAGCCTGGTATATGGGAGAGAGTGGAGGAAGGTAAACCCCTCCAGGAGAGTAATCACCCCATTTTAACAGAGCAGGACTACCCTGACCTCTGGAGCTGCCTGCCTCCTTCCACTGCTTACAGAAGCAGTCCAGACAACAGCTTTTACACTGCACTCTGATTTTTAGGCAACTGGCATTACAGGAAACTGAATGCCCACTCTTCAGGCATAAACACAGAAAATATTGAATGCAACTTGGCCACTTTCCTCTGAAACCGTCAGCACTTGAGTCTGTTCCTAAGTATGACAGAGAAACCTCCTTCTCCCCTTCAGGGCTTTAAACACTGGATTTGCCACTAAAAAGAGAAATAACAAGAGTTAAGCAGATCATCTCTGAATGATTTGATCACAGCTCCCTAAAAGATTTCCTTCTCTTTTGTGGACTGGTTTTGTTTTGCTTTTTGTTGCTGTCCTCTGAGAACAGACGTAGTGCTTTTGCCACAGAAACATTTGTGCAGCACTGCGTACTAAGCAAGTCTTAGAAGAGGAGCCTGAACATCTTGGATCCCAATTCAATCTCTGTGAGCTAAATTCCTTGCAGGAAGGTGACAGTGGTGCTCATAGAAGCAGACCTTCAAAAAGCCAGAGAGAGCAACAGTGCTGTGTATGTAGCACTTTCCATCAGTTAATTCCCAAGAACTGCACATATGTTTTCAGCATTCATGTTCCCATTTCACAGAAAAGACAGTAACAATGAAGAACAGGGAGGGGAAGAGAAGTCTACCATAGTCTCTAGGCTGACTACAAAATCATCAGTCAGAACTGAGTTTGTTGCAAAGTCTCCCCAGGCTCAGGCTGAGTTTAACCTCATTTCTACTGTGGCTAAGGATGAAGGGTTTTTTATTTATTCCTAGGGATTCAAAGAAGTGGACATGAGATATGTTAGGAAAGAGCAACAAGAGAATAAATGTATAGGTAGTCTAAGTAGACTGTACAATGTCAAAAGAAGTGTTAAATTTCTTTTTCCCATACAGAGTATCTGATGAAAACAAACATCACACAATGCAATTAAAAACAAACGTTCTATTTTCCACTTCTTGCTACAGCTGTTTGTTTTAAACATATAAAGATTAAGGGAAGAGGAATTTAATTAAATCCCCAAAGAACTAATGATATCTATGCATATTAAATTTTTAAAGGCACTTGTGCCTATTCAGCCAATCATTCACGGGACTGTCATAACATGCCTCCCAACCTTAATTTAAATTAGAAAGAAGAGACCTGTGAAAAAAATGTCCAGACAGTAACCTTTTCACTGCACATATGTTTAAGAGATAAACGTTCCATTTAGCGTTAAAAGGCAACAAATCTAATAAATGGCCACATCATCATAATTCAACAGTGGAAAAAAAATCAATGTTACAAATTTTGGTACTGCATCTCTCAAGAAGGTAAATTAAAACATCAATTCAAGCCTATTCTAAAGAGCTTATAACAGGAACATTTATATCTTAACACAGAGACTCTGAGATCACTCCAGATAAAACTAAGACTTTCCTGGAAATGTGGTATGTGCAGCAGCGTTTGCTGGGGCTGCCTTTGAAGCCCAACAGAAAGCAACAGGCTTTTATGGGAGATTTTGCCTTTCTCTTTTCCCCTTCTCTAGCAAAGTCATGTCCTTCTCTATATCTGTACCTATACCTTCAATAAGATAACAGGATGTGGGTCTCTGATGAAGATTTCTCAGCGACATGGAAAATGCTTTCTTGTCCTCTCTGCAAGAATTTAGCGAATTCTCTGATATTACCCTAAGTACATTTCTAGTCCAAAGCTACAATCGCTGAATCTTTTTTCTTGTTACCAGGTTGGTTTTAAATGCAGGCTGTATAGTTGCAAGGGCTTGTATTCTTGCACTTGGTGTGATTTTTCTCGCAGTGTATACAAAGTTTTGTTTTCCCAATTCATACACAGTTACCCTGTCTCAGACAAGAGTCCTCTTCCCTGCATCTCCTAAACACTAATAATTAGGTGTCTCCCATTCCACCTACTTTTCATATTGTCATTCAGCATTAACAGAGATAATTTTGCTAGCCCAACAAAGTAGAGCTTCTTGCTAAATAGAAAGTTTCAATACTACTCCTCCATGTCTCACAAGTAACTGTTGATTCTCTTGAATAAGGATTCAGACAGTGTTTAGAAAAGTACTGCTTTGACTATGTTTAGGCATGTTTTTATGGATTATCAATCATAACAGGAAAAGATGCAGCCACTAAGTACTAATGTTTTCCTGTCTATGGCAGACTCTTAAACTTTACTTTGCTGATGCAACAGAGCCTTGGTCAGGCACTTACCTATCAAATACTCCAGCCAGAATTGGTCAATGCCTGGCTTGTAGGGTTGGTTGAAATCAATCTGGATTTGGAAAGGCTGTCCTCGACGCACTATCAGCTTAGGGCTGTAATACTTGTCGGTATGGTGCTCTTGCTTGTTAATCTCATAGGGTTCCTTAAACAGATGGATATCCACGACATGCAGGTATTCTATGGAGGCACACAAACAGAAGGGGAACGAGTTAATATATTTGAATGTCTGTATTGATATACCAGTCATTAGAGGCCCACTTGTCCCCCTCCCCAGCACTGCCTCATCAAGAAAAGTACCATTTTCAAGAAAAGCACCATTTTGGACCTTTTGGATTAGGAGATCCAGGATCTTATACTTTCCTGGCTAGACAGGGATTAATGGACTTTAAATGCTCTGTTCCCCTGCCATTGTATCAGAACCTAACAGGCACGTAGTGAAAGATATAAGCAATTGCCAAAGGGGCAGGGACCCACAGCTAAAAAGCTGAATATTCCCTAGAAGAGCCGTACTCTTGTCTCTCCTTTGTCATCAGCTTTCTACAAGTCTGGGCCTTGCTGTCACAAGTCTGTCAATAAAATCAGTGGATGTTTGACAGCTGTAGATTCATGTCTCCCTTCCTGCAGTTCTCTATTTGTAAAATGCAAATTCACAGGGGTTTTGTGTTGCTAAATACATTAACTTTTTAAAAGCACAGCTACTATCAAATGCTAAAAAGCCTGTGAGTCAATTAATGATCTTGCACTCAGCTGAGAGCATGGATTGTTTGTATTAAATAAGACTTTGGTCTATTGTGTGTGTGTCTATATACAGCTTCGCAGCACACCTCCACTTCTATTAGCCTCTTTCAAAAATAGTAAATATAACATTACAATGTAAGTACAGTATACAGTTATACCCAAACAGCAGTAAATATCCATAACATGCAGGGATAAAGTACATGCCTCACACCCTTCAAATGTAGGCTACATAAAGGGTTATAGTCTACCACTACTAGACATTAGTCTGCTTTGTTAATGACCAGTGTGGGGTGGCATCATGAAAAAACAAAAGGTACTTGCAGTCATCACTAGCTGAATGACTGTACTATGCAGGAAATCTTCACGATAGGAGTCTTTTCTAACATATATTCCTTCCATGTGCACATTTAAGTAGTAGCCACTGCCTTCAGAGTGAAACTAACACCTAGCAGCCATATGAAAATAAACTGGATGTTAATCTCATACATACTTAGGCAGATAATCATCAAAACTGCCTGTAGAGCCATTACTGCTCACCATGACGAGAGAGATAGGAAGAGTAAAGCTTGATTTGCTTGCATTTCCAAGTGCTGACAGTTAGAAACCAGATAATTTCTGTATTTTATACCAAAGATTACAAAGCCAAACTCATGCCTGGAAAAAAAGAGGTACATGTTTAAGGCAGCTGGTGGAGCTCTGCGCACTCATGACGGTGGTTCTTAGGTGGACATCAGCATATCTAGGGCTAAACACAACCCATTCCACATAACTTCACGTAACAGCTTTATATAGAGCTTTCTAGGAAGGCAGGAAGACATTGAATAGAATGAGGCTCTGGACAAGTAGCAGACCCACTCCATAGCTGTCAGAAAGCCTCGGGGCTGTATCAGTGTACAGACTAGCCCTGTCCTTTTGCAGAGAAGTGTGCAAGACATCAGTGGAGTTGTGTGGGCAGCAACCACTTGAGCACCAAAATGGCCCTTCTCCTGCCTTAGCCAAGGTAGCCAGCACTGGACTTGGACAACAGCTAGTGGAGAGGCAGCAGGAGGAGGTTCTTGCATGTTGTCACTATCTGCTGCACATCACTGTCCTGCCAGAAACAAACTAAAAGAAATTACTTTTGGTATGGTAGGTGTAAGCCCTATAGAACCGAACAGAAAAACAGCAGCTTCTTGACAAACCTAATCTACAGAGAGGTAGATTTAATCCCCATTCTAATCCTACAGTAGGCTTAAAGTCCTGGGACAATGTTAGTGTTATTCTCTGCTCAATTCTCTTGGCTTCTGGAGTAACTTCTGTAGATCCCCACTGGCTTTAGTGCTGGCTGAAGTTAGGGAGATGGCTGTTGTGTGAAATATTAAATACATTTTGCTCAGGATTCACGTTCACATCTCTGCATGAGGTGGGGCACTCACAGTAATGCTAACAAGGCTCATAATTAAATGATGTGAGGCAGCAGTTTCCTGGAGAACTGTAAAGTGTGTGTGTGTAGGGGGTCTTCTGTTATCTCCCCTGCCCCTTCTTAAAACACTCCAACTAAGAGCTGCATATCTTGGGACTCTCTAAGAGGTGAAACAATTGGCAAGTTAGGCATAGCTTCTCTGGCCTTCCAAGGGGGTATAAAAATTCAGTTGAGCATTTGTTGCCTTTTCATCGTGTGTTTTGAAAACACAGAAAATAGTCACCTAGTTCTTTGTTTCTAAGTAAGCCCACTCAAGAAATGGTCAAAGCTGAGCCACCCCAGCATGTCAGTTCTGCATTTGTTTCATTTTATGTCATGGTTTTACAAAGCTCATACATAGCTGCAGGAAAAGAAGTCTCACTTTCACTATTCATTTTAAAATGAACTGCTCAGAGGTCACCAGACAAAGATGACTTGTGAATGAGCCTGTGCTAATTACAGTAATGGAAATTATGGAGGGCAAAACATGAGCAGGATAGGTGAAGGCTCTAACTTCATCACTGGGGTGTGCTTGAAGGGAAGGCTCAAAGCACTGCACATGATTTTGCCTCCCTGTGTCTCAGAGGGACAGTTAGCCATTGAGGGCTGCCTCTGAAGTCTAGTTCACCTGATGATTTGCTCGAGTCTGGCCTTCTATGTAGTGCAAGCATCTTTCCTGCATGAGAAGCAATACTCTTAAGCTTTCTTAAAGCTTTTATAATTTAAAATTTTAATGAAAACAAGTTTGACATGTTTTGTCATTTAAAAGGATAGCTTTCAAACATCAGCCTTTCTTGGAGGACCAGAGAAAAGGAGCTGTGGGTTACAAACCAAACAGTGGGAGTTTCCAAAGGAGGAGCCCATTGCTGGGTTGGCAGGAGAAGCATGATTCCCTGGTGAGGACTTTGCAAAGGAGTGGGGAATTTGCGGGGCCATGTGACCACAAGGCTGAGAGTCACACCCTGAGCAGTGGTAGGTGTCAAAGCCACCCAGAAAATGTTCTGAGGAGGGGAGAACACAGAGCAGGCATAATCACAGAGACACAGGCTTCTTCTTAAAGCAGCACTCAGCTACACATTTTCCTTACTAAACTCTCCCTCCCTCAAATGAGCAGAGCTCAGGTAGCAAGCAGGGGAAGCGGCAAGCAGCCCCTGAGCAGGGGCTTGGGAAGCAGACAGCCCAGCAGCCCTCAGCAAGTCAGTCTGGGTGTGATTCAGCTGAGGAGAAGTGGGTGTCAGCAGAGAGCTAGTGAAACATGCAGTTTACCTCATCCTAGAGTAATAGCTAAAATAGGTCAAATGAATCACACCCTAAAAATGCCTGTTTCTCTCTGTTGGCTGTCAAGGGAAAGGAGAGTGACTAGCTCAGCTGTAGACACCTACACTGTACAGATCAAGGGCAGGATTCAGCCCAAGACTAAATTCTTTAAATTTAGGTATCTAAATGATGTGTGTCTGATATGTAACCTCTTATTATAGCCAGTGGGATCGAGTGATGCAGTCAGTGGGGTTGACAGACATGTACAGATTACCTCAAACAGACATCCACTGCAGGCAGCCACCGTGTGCCCTCACCTCCACTCGCGGACAGGGTCTGTGTTGGCTACAATCTGACGCAAGTGACACTTAGGTGCTTATAGCAGGTGTCAGATTCCTAGCCCAGAGGCTAGCAAACACCTCATCTTAAAAGCAGAACTGAAAGCATTCGATTGCTTTTATTTTATTTTTTTTCAGGTTGCTGGGAAAATGAAATCTGGGAGCCATAGCAAAAGACTTAGGCAAGTGAGAAGTGTGGAGGTGTGCAGAAGGGGAAGGAGAGCAGCACAAGCAGTCCTCTGCAAGAGTGTGCTTCACTGTGCTACAGCCCTGCCATCCCTTGCTGCTCCTGCTCTACCCGCAGACTCTCGCTTCATCTCCAAGCACAACACTGCATTTGCTATGGGCAGGCTCACCTCCCAAACTTAAGTCCCAATCTGAGTTGTATTTAGAAAGCATCAAGCTAGAAGTCTTTATCTGTTTTGGCAGATGGCTTAAAATTCTAAACCAAAACTGTGCCCAGGGACCTCACTTAATGTCAGATGATGTCGCAGTCTTAGATTGCAGCTGATGTGCACTGAAATGGGTAGGCTGCTGTAGTTCCCTTCCCTTCCCTTCCCTTCCCTTCCCTTCCCTTCCCTTCCCTTCCCTTCCCTTCCCTTCCCTTCCCTTCCCCTCCCTTCCCTTCCTCTTTTCTTCCATTTCCCTTCCATTTCTTGTCCACCCTCCTTCTCTTCCCTTCTCTTTCTCTTCTACTTCCCTTCCCAACTCTTTTCCCACTCCATGTCACTCTTCACATGTTTTTGCCACAAGTACTTCATAGCTGAACTAGACAGCAGGGTTGATTCAGCTGTATAATAAGGGTCTGGCTGCTGCGCAAAAAAGTGTATTTCAGCCATATCAGTCACATTGCCAGGTTTATCCTATGGCCACACAAACACTTGCACTGCACCAGGACTGTTTTTCTGACTAGCAGTATCATCTTAAGCAAATGTGAAGCTCCTGCCTTAACTTGCTTGACCTGACATTCCTAAGTTTCCTTAGGATTTCCAAAAGAAAACTCCTATCCATCAGCAGCATACTTCATACTGGTATGAAGCATACTTACTGGTATGAAGCACTCTAAAAAAGCAGTAGCCCACATCCTTACCCATCTTCATCTTCTATGAGCAGACTGGATTTGAAATGCTATCTAGGAAAACTGCTACTACATTATATTCAACAATTTAAGCAAACACACTTGCCCCAAAGCTACAGAGTTGTTTGAAAGAATACAGATGAAGTTTCTAGAGCCTTAACATGCCAGTAAGCTTGCTAAGACATTTTTTAAATAAATGTTTTTTAAAGAGAAGAGTGTGCATTAAAATGGCATGTAGTTCAGGTTTGGAGATTAGGATTACAGAAATAATGGTCACTTAAATTCTCTTTGCCTATTTGTCAATGTGTAATACTCAGTAATTCATGCTTGTCCACATTTATTAAGCTCTCATTGAACCTGGGATAAAAAGTCCCTTATGAGTGTTAAGTACTATTACATCTGGCTGTTTTGAGTTGCCACATTCAACAAATCTGCTAATAATTTCAAATAGACTAAAAATTATTTTGTTGGTGACTCATTCAAGATCATATCCTGATTTCTTTTAATCCAACTCTTAAATCTATTATTTTCAGGGTCACTCCAAAGAGCTGATAATGAGGTTGTGGACTGATTTGCCCTCTCCCTTACATGATACCGCTTTGTTTCCCCTGCCAAATGATTGAAGCACTTTTCACTAAAGAATGATGAAAAACATGAACATTCATCTTGGTTTCTCAGACATTTTTCCGAGTGAGCTGCTCATCTAGCAACAGTTTTCCCTACCAGCCCCATCTGCAGTAGCTTTGCAGTAAGTTTAGGATGCACGTGGCAGAAGAGATGTTAAGAGTCTTCTCTTCATTTCACCCTAGTTGCAGATATTCCTGAGCCATGCTGACGTAGCATCAAACCCTATAAATTCAATCTTTTATTCTGCTATTTTCCAGGAGCATTTTTAAATCACATCAGTGTCCTGATCTGCTTAACCACAAGCTACATGGATGTTTACAGCTGTACTAGAAAAGGGGACGATACCGAGCTGGGAAGAAGTGTCCAGTGGCAGGACCATCTCTCCTCATGGCAGTGACAGGTTATGACAACTTTGACTGCTTATGAAACTATATCCCTCTTTCTATGTTCTCTCACCCCAGATATTCAATGACCAACACTACCAACTATACAAAGCAGAGCCTTTATCCAACCTGGCCCTGAAACAGTCACCTTCATTTTAAAACACTTGATGAATTCATCCTAAAGTGACTCTGTGACTGTAATAAAATTGAGAAAACCTGCTCTTACATTTTAACTACTCCCAAAGTTCAAGCTGAGAACTGGTCACTCAACTTCCCTACCCTTCACTTCCTCCACTCATAATCTGAGGTTATATCTCTACTAACACAGGTGTTTTTGTTATTGTTATTATTATTATTTAATAAGCCAGAAATGTTCTGGTTTTAACTCATACATCTAGACAGAGATGAACACAGAAGATGTAAACATACACTTATATCTTAATTGTACACTATACCTTTTGGATTAAACCCTCTAGGTGTGAAACCAAAAACCTCCATTTCAGGGACCTCATTTTCTTCAGCATTGGAGTTGTTTGATGGAAGGGCTCTTCTCCCATTCAGGAGGGGTTTCTTCTGTTTTTTGGTGCTTGCTGTTTCAGACATCCTGTGTTAAAAATGTTGCAATGCCATGAAAAAAAATAATGCAAAGAAAAAGAGAACATGAGCCAGCATGGTACATGTAAAATGAGAGAAACAAAAAACAGTGTGAGGTGCCAGTGAGCTACACATTTTTAGACTCACATAAATAAAAACTGAGAGGCACAAAACATCAGTCTAATGATGGAGTACAGCTCCCCAAGGCTTGGAAGGCATTTTGTGTTTGTCAAAACACATGAATAAGAGAAGAAGGGCAGAGGGGAGGGAAGGAAAAGGAAGCTTAACACATATAAATATTTGTCTGGGAGAAGCAGGGCATTCAAAACATTTGAGAGTTTCTATAGGCTAGCATAAAATGTGGAAATTTATTCACTCCCCTACCCTTCAAATCAGTATTATGGTCTCCTAAATAGTGAATGATATCCCCAGAAATTTAATCACACATTATCTCCACCAATAAAAATGACATTCTATGTTATACTGTAGTCATCCCAAATACTACAGCCTATGACAGTTTGTGGATGATTACTGGAATATTATATTTTTGGGACTATGCTTACATACACCCAATATGTAAAGAGCTATCCCAACACACAGACAATCTGCCTGGGAGAAGGAGACCAGGACAGAAAGTGATAAAGACAGAGAGAGGAAGAGAGGGAAGGAAGGAGGGGGAGAAAGAGAGAAAGAGAGAAAGAGAAAGAGAGAAAGAGAGAAAGAGAGAAAGAGAGAAAGAGAGAAAGAAAGAAAGAAAGAAAGAAAGAAAGAAAGAAAGAAAGAAAGAAAGAAAGAAAGAAAGAAAGAAAGAAAGAAAGAAAGTCTTCCTTCCTGAAGGAAGGAAGGAGAGGAAAGAAAAGAAAAGAAAAGAAAAGAAAAGAAAAGAAAAGAAAAGAAAAGAAAAGAAAAGAAAAGGGAAAAGAAAAAACAAAAAGAAAAAGAGAAAAGAACTTATCTACTACCTCTGAGGGAAATCTCAGATGTAGACAGCTCAGAGACTTCTCTTTGAGGTAGTCAAAAACTAGTTTCACATCTCTCTAGTGTAATCATATAGCAATCAAAGAGCCATGCCATCCTTCTAAGAAAATTAATGGCTGAAAATACAGCTTCTTCCCAAAGCTGCCCAAAACAGCAAGAAAAAAGTAGCAATTATTTAATAGCAGTAAGTGCTTAAAGGAAGTTTTCTATTAGGAAGGGTACCTTCTTTTCAGGTAGTCTTTTTTTTTTTCTTCTTCTCCTCTCAGATTTTCTTAACAACAACACAATCCTGGAAAAAGTTGGGGGCTTTTAAGCAACCTCGGAATATACCCTCCTCCCTCCTGTTGTAATAGGGAAGTGCTGAGAGGGTTGCCAAACACTCCCCACACCACCTCAGAGGATCTGCCACCACTGCTGTCACATCTTGTGTGACATTCGCTTACTCGCTTCCTCTCAGTGCCTCTCTTACCCCCATCCTAGTGACCAGGAATGTTTCAGAGCACTTGGATTAAGGAGGCAGCTTGGGTACAGAAGTTTTAGTTCTCAGTGACACTGAGTAGTGCTGCTCATGACCTGAGGATATATAGACTAGGTGACGAAAGAAGAATTTCTGAGGCCACCACCCAAGAAATAGTTCTTCATGTTGCCAGTCTTTAATGGTGTCTTTATATCAGGGTCCCTGCAATGCAATTTTACCCGGGCAGACACAGTGGATATTCCTCTGTCACATATGTATCTCTGTCCTCTATTCCTCTGTACAGTACCCCTTGGCAGTCCTTTCAGAGGACTGTGGGGCACACAGCTCATTGATGGTCCAACCAAAAGGACCTTTTCCTTGCTTAAACTCTATGCAATTAAACTATGTTGAGGGTAAATGATTTTCAGCTCTTACTTATGGTAAAACGTGAATAACCTAACAACCAGTGTTTGGGCCATAATTCAATGTGTGGTGTTTCCAGTCATTCTCTAGGCTTGCAGTCCCAACAACTGTCTCTTTACAGCCTGTCTCTGTCCTTCTCTGCAGCCTGTGCTCTCTCTCTGGGTGTACTCTCTAGCAGTTTTGGGCTGTGTGTCTGATCTCTGCCCAAGGGCAGCAAGGCCCTTGATCAAATACTAGGGAGAGGATGGGTGATCAAACACTAGGGAGAGGATGGGCTGCATCATTGCATCCAGAATTCCTCAGGTATGGAAAAGTCTTCCTGACCTATTTAGGGATGACAGAGGTTGAGTCTTAAGGGACTTACCCTAAATAGGCAGGTGACTTGTATCAGGAGCAGTGTAGCCAGCAGGACCAGGGAAGTGATAGTCCCCCTGTACTCGGCATTGGTGAGGCTGCACCTTGAATACTGTGTTCAGTTTTGGGTCCCTCACTACAAAAAGGACATTGAGGTGCTGGAGCATGTCGAAAGAAGGACATTTAAGTTGGTGAAGGGGCTGGAGCACAGGCCTCACGAGGAGCAGCGGAGGGAGATGGGATTATTTAGTCTGGAGAAGAGGAGGCTCAGGGGAGACCTTACTGTTCTCTAGAATGACCTGAAAGGAGGTTGTAGTGATGTAGGAGTCAGTCGGTCTCTTCTCCAAAATAACTACTGAAAATAGGACAAGAGGAAATGGCCTCAAGTTGCCAGGAGAGATTCAGGTTAAACATTAGAGAGAATTTCTACAAGGAAAGAGTAGTCAAGCATTGGAACAGGCTGCCCAGGGAAGTGGAGGAGTCTTCATCCCTGACAGTGTTCAAGCAACGTGTAGATAAGGCACTTCTGGACTTGGTTTTGCAGGTATGGTGTTGAAGGGCTTCAATGATCTTAAAGGTTTTTTCCAACCATTATGATTCTATTTGTTATTGCCTTGTGTCTTTCAGACAGATGTAGCCTCAGAAAAGGCCATGGGGAAGTAGTGTGGGGAGATCCAGAACCTGGAGCTCCTTCCTCCCTTTTGCCTCATACCAACCTGCATGGTGGGGTCATAGATTGCATACAGTGCCAGTGATTTGGTGAAAATTCTGCACAGGCCTGTTTTGCAGTGCCACAAGTGGCCTTGGGATGAGTAACACACCTGAAGTCCTCTGCTCTGAAGGGATGGCAGTGTAGATGTAGTCCCTCAACTTAAGGTCTGCTGGGCAGTCTGTTGGAAGGATCTAAGAGAGTAGTGTTGACATAGTACTGTAGACCTGAGGACCTTCCCTTCTCTTACTCACCTTCAAAATAATGTCAGAAAGTGACTTACTTAGTGTCATATCTCCTCCCTCTGCCATACCAACTTTATTCAATTTCAATAAGCTTTAAAAGAACTGGGAAATAAGCTCATTATCACTTTCTCTATCAGAAATAACTCTGTAGACAAACCAGGCAGTGGAGACTCTCTTCAAGGTATGGGACTATCCATGATCATTTGCATGGTTGCTCAGTTGCATGGTTGGCGAAGGTGTGAGAAGACAAAATGAGGGACTCCACAAAGCTGACTTTCTTTCAGCCATCTATAGCTTCCAGACCAATAACATCATCAAGGATTCAAAACTTTGCTGACTTACACCATTGAAATCAAGGCAAGGCAGCACAGGAGAGAATCTGCTTATAATCCTGTAATGGTAGATCATGTGGGAAAAAATAAATAGAAAGGAATTCCCATCTCAGCTTTCTGGGATTTTCCTAATAAATCACAGCAAGGGAGCTCCACACAAGCCAGTAAGCCTGCACAGCAAAGCACGGGGAAGAGATGCTAGCTGGAGTCTTGGAAACAGCATCAGCACTGCACTGTAGCCAACCTAATTAGCTTGATAGGGGTAATTACCTAGGCACAGCACCAGGTTGAAGTGGTTTTGGAGCTGCCTAGCTCTTTCCACAAGTACAGTATGAACTGTGTCTTAGCCAGAGGGCTCCAGTGTCCTCCTCACTCTCCCAGAATGTTCCTACGTACATAGCATAGGAAGTCATTCTGGCCAGTGTACTGCACTTCTCGTGCAGTGCTTCTCCAGGTGTGCAAACATCCCTCAAGGAGAGAGCTGGTCCTACTGCTCATTCTGAATTTCATCCTGAATTGCGATTTCCACTGAGTTGTTTTTATACAGATGGGCCTTGTGACAAACATCTGGAGGGCAAGTAATACTCCTGACACCAAGGAACTCAAAGAGCTTTCTGTGGGAGGAGGTTGGTTGCTGATTTTTTTTTGCTCTTTGATTTTTATATGCTGTGGTTTGTTTGTGCCTCTCTCTACATTTCCATCCAGCATTCTAGTTCCCAAAACTACAGCTGCTGTGACAATGTTACAAAAACTGATGTAAATATTGCCTCAGTGCCATGCCTGCTGGAGGCCTGCAACACAAATAAGAAATGCAGTCTTCTGAGGAAGTCATGTGCTTCCCCAAGTGGCAGTGGTGCTGCCAGACCTGGGAGTAAAATTTTTAGTCAGAGACAGAAAGAGATACAGCTGATCAACCCCATCCCAGCCCTTGTGCCTTAGCAGCCAGCAGTTGCAAATGTCTCCTTGTGCCCACTGAGATCTCTCCAGAGCTTTCAGCAGACACTGAGAGTACCTCAGAAAGCAAGGAGACCACAGCATGTGGCGATGGCAACAACAGTGGGGCTTGGCATTCAGGGAGGGTAACGTTCCATAGGCTGTGATTTATTTATTTTGTGGGGAGTGATGTAAATTCATGCTTATGACAGCTCCAGATGGCAGGTATTTTCTTGTTACCCTGACTTCTTAGCGTTTGTTCTCCCTTGCCTATTAGGCTGCACTGGTCTTGATTTAACTTCTGTGGTTCAAAACCACTGGCGTCAGGGCTGATGCAATAGGAGGCATGGAGAACATGAAGCCATGGCTTTCGAAAAATGCTTTATATTTAATTAATGATGCACTGGAATGACCGGTAAAAAAGTCCTATTTCTTTGTGATGCTGCTACTGCACTGCACACTGTAGGGAACGGAGTCCATCACCATTTCTCAGAGACAGCCTTCAAATGTTCATGCCCTCTGCTAAAACTTTTGCAATTATGGATGCTCTTTCAATGGCTCTGATAGAGAATTTGGATGATGAACAGCAATTCTTCCAAATCCCCACAGAAAAGCCCCTAAAATGTCTGGAAAGCTTGTTTTGTAAAGAGGTATCCAGAGTTTAGCTTTCTCTTGATTTAACAGCCAGTGTCACTTTATTCCAATTTCTCTCCTGTTGGTCAAGAGTTTTGGGGAAAAAAGAACCCCAAGCCCACAAAGGTCAATAAAGTTTTATAACCAGAGAGGATGCCATGTTGAGGTCTGTCACAAGCAAACTGATCACTATCATGAACCATGTGCTCAAATGAAAGGGTTGTTCTGCTCCGTGTTGAGCGCTGTGAAGGAAACATATTTTGCTGACAATTTTTTTTAGCTATACGAACTACTGCTCAGCTGCAGCTGAACATTGTAATGCTGTGCAATGGGAAGAGTTTTGTTTTTGTTTTGTTTTTACTTCAAAAAACACCCTAATGACATTTATAGACATTAGATGTATGCTCAGACTCACTGGGTCATTGTATTATAGGATATGCATAAGAGCACTTGCAAGGACATCATCCTCTAATTCTCCATAAACCAATCTTTTTCAACCCTCATCTTCTATACATACTATTCATAGACCTCCTTATCTTAGAGCTACACTCAGGAACTTGCAGCCTTTCTTAGATGGCCTAGTATCTCCACCCTCCCTGCACATTACCACTTGACTCCCAGAATGTCATTTTGCTCCTCTTATGATGCACTGCCTCACCACAGTTGTAGGCAGCACAGAGTAGACTCCAGTAGAAAATATGATTAAAAATTATATATTTTTAACTGAGCAAATTCTGGATATGTTCATTTAGTGCGTTTTTTTTTGCATATTTTGCTTTCAATTTTTTAAAAAACAAATCCCCAAGTGGCTAATGTATCTTTCCCTGTGTAACAGCTCTGGTTATCATACTCAGAGAAGCATTTATTTGTGTTAATGCTGAAAATTCAGAGGGCCTCTCTCTGAAATACGGCATGTGTACACACGTCTGTATGTGTGAAAGGGGGCAGAGGCAGACAGAGATAAAATGGCAGATCTTCAGATGGTGCAACATTTGGAGAGGGGATATAGGGCTAATTTTCAAAATATATTGTTGCAAATGTTTCTGTTGCAGGCAATATATATACATACATATGTATATACATACATATTTTGCTAAGAAAATGTGGCTAAGGAAATTGAACTTTTCTCTGAAAAATTGTTATTTCAAATAGCAAATCTAAATTCAAACATTAAAACTGTGTAAGCATCTATATCTGAGCTGGCCATCTTAGGCTCCCTTTATCCACTGCAGAGATCTAGTCTAGGCAGTGATTCATCTCCTCCTACAGTAGACATGTAAATAGGTCAGATGAATCATGGCCTAAAAGTGCCTATTCCCTATACTGACTGTAAAGGGAGCCTGAGGTGGCAGGCCTTGCTGTATGTGTCTACACTGCCAACATCTGCAGTGAGGTGAGATGAATCCCATCCTAGATATGGAAAAAGATTTTATTTTTTTTGAGGCTTGACTTTCAAGTGGTAAATTCTCCTTTTCCTTAATGGGAGATACTGCTCCCATTACCAGTGCTACAAAGTAAAATATACTTTTTTCCTCAGTATATGTGCTTGCCACTGCCAATTATGTAAAATATATTTCCTACAATAAGCAAGAGATTACACTAAAATACATACCAGTACATATGTTCAAGGCTGGAAAAGACATGTATCTTTTTGTACTCGTTTATGAAGAAATTTCTTTATTGGAGACAGAAATATAGCTATATATGTAGTGACCAAAACAAAATAATAAAACATTTGCATTATGACTATATTATCCAGGTTTGCAGTCCTGTTCACATTGACATCCAAATCCGACATTATTTATCTGGTTTGGTGCTGGCTGTTGCCCAATATGGCAAACAAAGACAGAGAGAGAAGCTGAGCTAGCACAAAGTGCCCATTCTCATTCACAGGACTTCCAGGCTCCAGCTAAGTTAACTGATTTATGCCTTGCTGGACCTGAGGCCCTAACAGACCAGGAAAAGTCATTCTCTTAAAGTGGGGAGTGAAGAACTTCTCTGCTGCAGCCAGTTTACACAGAGGCTGACAGAGACACAAAGGCTGCTGCCATTGAAGTTTAATTTCAACCCCGAAAGAGTGGTCAGATCAAAGGAATGTGGTGTCTACGCAGGCACTTGAGCAAGGAAAGCCATTTTAGGTAAAATGTTTTTCTAAGTAAATTCCACCATGCATGTGGTACATTTGGGCAAAAAACAGACTTACCTAAAGTAGCTGCTTGGTCTTATCACTTCCATATTCTCAAAGAGAAACTCTTGGTTTAAAGAGCAACCCTACTGGGTCCATTATGACTGAGAAGAGAAATTGTAACTTTGAGATCAGGAGAACAGCTGAATTGTGTGATCCCATTTCAGAGTCTGTTGACAGATGTGTACTCTCTTCCAAAGCCATCACATCTAAAGATGGAGAGCAAACAGTACTTCCAGTTTGGAAAGACTTTGTGTACCCTTCCTGCTATATAGTCATACAGCTGCTTGATTTTTTTTCCAGTGCATTAATCTCCCTATAGTGAATGTTGATTCCACAAAACAAAACATTTTGCAAGAAAATGGCCATTGATTATGGCAAACAGTTGGTGTGAAATTACCAGAATAGGTAGGTTTGCAGCTGGGCTGTGATTCCCTAAATGATAATAGTATGTGAATGGGAGAACAGACTTGGGGAGCCCAGGAAAGGGAGTGTCATAGTCTCTCCAAAGACCCAGCTTCAGTTTAGCAGTTCCAGCTCAGTCCTGCACCTAGGACTACTGCAGGCCTATAACCCTATAGCCTTTAGCACCAGAGGAACTCATCTGCCATACACAGCACCAGACACACATAGAGCACATGCCTTTGTGCTGTGCCCAAGCAACCATGGCTCCTCATGAATATAGTATCATCCTGGACACAGCTAGGCCCAAAGTGATAAGCCAAGGAAGACCCAAACCATCCACAACACAAGCAGAGACCTGTTTGTGTCCGGTGTCCTCATACACTTGAGTCCAAGACCTAGCACAGCAT
>NW_010577774.1:27806-94718 GCF_000705375.1 Tinamus guttatus
AGATGAATATCCTTTCTTTTAGCACTAGACTGAAGAACAAAATTCCTGCAGCATGGCACCTCAGCTACCAAGCTGTATCAGAACACAGATTTTCCTACATCGAGGAGATAGATAATACACAACCCAGAAAATCCAGGCATGCTTAATTGACAGTTGGTTCTGATTAATTTAGCACCATATGTGGACATGCAATGTTTCATTCTTAATGTCACGGAGCATTTCAACATTACTGAAACAAAATGTTTCAAGTACATTTGTTTAAAAGACTTTCGAATTTAAAGATTTCCTAAATCTCATTTCAGGGTAAAACTTCCTGTTCCAGTTCAGAACAAAAATACATTTTAAATGCCTGAAGAGCTTTTACTATTATTCCAAACACAGATGTAGAGTGTAGGCCCATATACCGCAAAGTACTTAAGCGCATCTTAACTTCAAGCATGTAAGTAATCCCATCTGTAGACATATGCTCAAATCCTGTGATGTGCTCAGCTCAACCAAGTAAAGACTATGAAATACCTGGTTGTATAGAAACTCTTAAACTGCCTGTTGTTTGCATATCTACCCACTTTAACAAGTCTCTCATGCAACTGCTTCTTGACTTCTGAAGATGGTTGCCATGAAAGTAGTTGTTGATCCATTTTTCTGTCCCAAGACTAACCTTATCTTTGTGCAAATGAGCTCAGTAACTGCTTATTTAAGGAAGTGTTCAATGTTTTGAGAAGTAAGTTTAAATGTGGATTGTAAAACTTCACAACTGGTTGGGTTGTTAATGGCAGATGTTCTGGAGGGAGAAAGGAAATTGAAATGATGAATCATTATCCAGATGAATTTCAAAAGCAATTTAAAAGTCATTTCATAATCACAGATGTGTGCCAAATATACTGTCCAGCACAAGCTGTAAGCTTTGATTTTTGTGAAGTCTGCATGTTCTTTCCTTTGCTTTTCCCACTGTAACCTTTCACAGTGTGGTTTGCAAAAGGGGAATGTAAGAAGAAATTAATGCCTTCCAAACTCTCCACATACCTGTCTCTTTCTATAGTACTGTGCTACATCCACAAAATTGCTGTCAACATGCAGAGCGGAATACAAATTTTGTGCTCTTAGTAGGTTCACAACTGAAGTAAACGTAAAATTCAGAGCTGCAGATAGACAATACATCGGGAGGGCACCACAGCAGGATCCCAGGCAGCCTGGTTAATTCTACACTATGTTGTAAGGGATGGTTGTGCACAGTATTTTGATGATTAAAAAATCATCAATTAAAAAGTTTTCTTCTTAAAAAACTTTCAGCCTGCCCAGAAACTGTGTAAGTTCTTTCAGTGCAGTGCAAAGTGAACCACAGCAGATAGGCAGGGTCTGTGAGCTGCAGCACAGCTGCACTACAGTCGCATTTGTTTGTTACATGACCATTTCTAAAACCGGGCACAACTCTCCTGTGGGCGACTGCATGGAGCATAAAGCTCCCCTCAGGGGCTACATTAGAGATTTGCCTTTTCTCCCATGTTTGCAGTCCCATTGCTGCCTGTGTGCCTCCGCCAGATGGACCTCCTCAAGAGCTTTAGGCTGAGAACCTGCAAGTACGCATGCTTGGACTCACCTCTTCATGTGCACAGCTTCTCCGTGTCTTTCTTTCCACGGCTACAGATTTTTCTGTGGCACGTCTCTTTCCCAGCTGTAGTCTTTGCACATGTTCTCGGCTTCCACAGCAATGGTACGATCTTTTACTTTTGAGCCACTTTCTTCAACAGCCTTACATTGCTTTACCTAGATTACCTTTCAAAACATCAGTGGTTGTTTGCTGGGGGAGTTTTTATTACTTTACAAATAAATTGATAAATCATCCAGAAAACAAGACTACAGACTAAATGGGAATTGACCTATCTGTCTGTTACATACAAAACAAACATTTTCTCAGAAAGACTCCTTGACTTCTTAATCTTTGGACTTGTACACAATTATATATAGTTAAATGCATATATAAAAAAAGAGGAAGGGAGGGCTTACGGGTGGTGGCCCAGATATCTTGACCCACATTTTTTTTTTCCTGGAATTCTTCCTGAAGCACTGCAGTCCTTGTGACTCACTTGGATAGTTTCTTGGAGATGTGCATGAAAATGGAGCACAAGAGCATGTTAAGAAAAGATGAGAAAAGTGGTGGTAACACTACGCTGAAGCTCTCTCCAAAGTAATTTCAAGTAAGATGCACAAACATGCTTGAGAGGCATCCACCAGAATACACAGACAGAAACGGATTCCTGCTAAGTCCTACCATAAAACCATTGATGTCACCATCTTGCAGTCTGATTTCCCACTTCTCACTTGCAAGACATACAGCTAATCAGTGAACAGAAATAACACCATAAACCCATAATGAGCAGTTACTAATTAGGGATAACGAAAGCAAGTAACTTGAATAAATGGCTTTTGAGCAACCAATAAGCTGAAATTGTTCAGAACATTCCACAACAAAATTTAATCAAGAAGATACATTCATAAAAGGCAAAGTTGATATGTGCACTTCTGAAGGAAAAAGTTGGGGCAAGCAGGCGAATTGGTAGCAACTGCTTGCTTAACATCTGCCACTGATAGGGCCAGCAACTGATTAATATTTCTATCCTTTACCTGCTGTCAATTACTGTTCAAATGTTGAAAAGATAACTGTTGGCAAGATTTTCTTTTTCATTCAATGGTAAATATATTTTTTTGTGTCTGTAACATACTAATGTTTTATAGCATTATTTAAGAAATGTGGACCAAAATAAACTGTGTGTTTTGTGCGCATAAAAAATAACAAACCCTTGGAATGCCTACAGAGGTCATTGTTGCAAGTTTTTTCTAATTAATATTACTTTAAGTCTTGTGTTTATTCTCATGAAAATATGGCCTTTCACAATGAAGCCTTTAAATACACATGGAGAACTCCAAGAAAAATGTAAATTATGATCTAAATGCACTGTAGCCATGATATCTTTTAAAATGAATTCCCGTGAGGAATCTTCAACTTATTCACATCTCTGAACACTTAAAACATTACACCTTTTCAAGACTTTAACCATTCCAAAAAAAGAAGTGCAATCTCACTGTAATAATGTTGTCTTAATTATATACAATGCTTAGCAGCAGTTTTACACCAGATGAGTCATAGTATAAGCTTGTACTTTGCTGTTTGACTAAATCCCATGACACTGTGAACTCTCTGCAGTGAATGCTTAGCAATTTGTGCTTAGCTCTTCTCCCAATCCATGCCTGATGGTGCCTTTAGAGGTAATTGGCTTGAAGGGTGCTGCAATAGGATGAGTGGACACTGCATTTGGAAGCAAGGGCTCAAAAATGGTGAAAAACTGTCTTGAAAGGTGGTCAGATATTTATTCTTCGACAGTCATGTTCATTTTCAACTAATTGGATCCCAGATATTAGGGTACTGTGTTTTCTTCCTTTCTTTTTGCAGGAAGCTCATCCTCTGAACGGGGAGGTAATTTTCTGTAATGTTTATATTTTGCACTGTTTGTTGTAACATTTAAGGCAATGACAAGCAAGCCACTGAGCATTCAATTGAACATCGTGTGGTCATTTAAGGAATATCATTTACTTGCCTTATCCCATCCCACTTTGTGCTAATGACACAACCTCTAAACCTAACTTAAACCTAAAAGCAGCTCTTCATTTGTACTTTTTCCTCTTCATCCTCTGTTTTAGAGCTTGATGATCTCATCAAAGTAACTGATGAGCACAGCTTCCTCCACATGTTCATCTCTTGGAGAAAGCCAGCCACTCTAAAATCAGTTGTTACCTTGTTGTTTCAGCTTTATTATCTATAGCACATAAATAACTACATTCAAGTCTTCGTAAACTGGAAACAGTAGGGAATATATCTTTTTAAAGCTATTTATAAAGTTCAGAGCAGATGGACTTGCAGTGAAGTATACTATAGTCTTTATTCACAGTCAGTGGGAGAGCAAGGCTCCAGCCTAATGTTTTTTGAATCTATGTCTGGAAGTCTACATAGAAAATTCAAAGTTAGACTGTGAAAATTGTTCCCATCTGCCTCCCTCCTCTCCTGCCTGACAGATATGCAGCGTGCCTAAGTACATGGCTACCATGGATCATCAGGAGAAATTTGCAGAATGCCTCCTTTTCTGCGAATAATAAATGTTCTGTGCATTAAATCTCTTTGTAATGAATATCCTACTATGGCATTTTCCAAGAGACTCCTGATTAATTGAAAGAATTCAAATACTTCATGTTGAAATAGCAGCTGGTTATGATACTTATCAGTATCAGCTGACAGTCTAGAGATGCACACTTCACCAGGAAGCTTTCACTCCTGCATGTTATTTAAACAGAAGCTGATTTTTGCAAACTTAGTGCCTCTAAACTAAAGTTTATTACACTTGGTATATAGTCCTTTTAATTAAGTGTTTCTCAATGTGCAATAGCTGTCCTATCAAAAGTATTACCTAGAAGAAACCATGAGGAGTGACCTGTACAGCACACTATTGTTACCAAAGAGGACTAACCCATGTGAAAGGACAAACAAATCATTCTGCTCTTAAAATAATTTCATTTCCATTTTATCCAGAAATATACTAAATAATGCATCATTTCTCAACTACTTAAAAGGTCACTCTTTGGTCTACAAATATCTGCAAAAGTTGTGTTCTCCCAAGACCCTGCAGTGAGCATGGAACAAATTGTCTGAGAGCTGAGGACAGGCTCAGGGGATGTAGATATGGACATGTTTTGGAGGGCTCCTGGCATCCGGTTTAGAAACTTTCCCAAGTTGTCTTGTCTCTCATTTTCCATTCCAGTCTTAGAGAGCATCCTCCTTTCCCTCCCCTTTCTAAGTAAATTAGTCATATGCAAAACATGAGAAAAACAACCAAGATTTTGACACCATGCAGGGAGATCTCCATGGAGATTAGGGACCTCCTAATCATGGTTGATTTTCCAACGCATTTGACAGAAAGATAAAACTGAGTGAATAAAATGTGTTCCCAGGAAGGCACTCTGTGAGGCAGAGTTCAGTTTAGAAGCTGCTGAATCTCTCGTTCCCAAGCTGTAACACTTGCGACAAAAGCTATCTTGTGACAAAATTACATACTCAGCAGAAGCAAAATCATCTGACCCCCAGCTGGGCTAGATAATAGTCCTAATATTTTGAGTCTTTCTTCCAATTCCACTAGATAAAAGATACTGGTGGCTTCTCATTATCAAGAGCTTGGATGTAAGTTTTGGAACTAGGAACGTATTCAGCTTTCTAGACCATAATGATGACTCTAACATATGGACTCCAGGGAGAACTTAAGGAGTTTGAACAGGAGACAAAATCACTCTGCTTAATAAATATCTAATTCACAGTCTGTTTCCTAACTGGTAAGTCAAGTTGGTATAGTGGACACATCCAGGCCAGACCTGGCTTTGATCGGACAGCAGATGAAGCAGTATGCTATTCCTGCCTGCTTTCCTCAGAAATCTTTGCCACAGATGTAATCATGTTCCATTTTCTGAAAACTTAATTCTGCCCATAACAAGAATGTCTTTTGTTTCAAATTAAACAAGCAAACAAGGAAAGAAATACCAACTAGATGAGAGAGAAGCTAGCATGTAAGTCACTGTATGGGCCATTTTGATTTGATGCATAGCAATGTCTCTCAGACAACAGCCTGGGGTACACTTTATTTTAAAAGGTCCAGCACACAGTAACAGAATCAGAGTGCACAATCAGCTAAGTATGTGCACTACTCATCTCTATCCTTACTCAGAAGAACAAGTGAATCTTAAAAAAAAAGATGAAGGTGGGGAAAAAAAGTGTGGAAGCACTGACTGGAATATAATGCAAAAAAGTTCCAGCACATCTGTACTCCTCAGCTTATCCAGATGTGCTTTCATCTCTTCCAGTCACTGACACATTGAGTCTGCACGAGGCCTCTGTGCAAACACTGTGAGCTTCGGGATTCCTGTCCCTGTTCCAGGGTGATGTGGGTGTAATTAACTCCAGCTGCTGCTGTTTGCTTTCCCCCATGGCACGAGAGGTCTGTGTCATTGCGTGCCAGCACAAAATCATGCCTGAAAGTATGTTCCAGTTGAGACTCCAACATCAGGTGCTGAAAGTCAAACGGTGAGAATATTGTTACTGCCTCCTGTCCTCCACTCCTATTTTTCCCTCACTGGCTAATAAGAGAATTTTCTTCAGCAAAGGCAACCATGCATGCTCAACCCATAAAAATGACTGCTAGGCTGAAATGAGAGTGCCCCTGTGCTCACAAATGTGAGCAAGTAAACTACCCACGCCCCAGCTTTACAACAGAGCAACACCAAGAGAGCACCAGTGTCCACCATCCTATCTCCAGACTACACAAGCATGACAGCTAGGCCCAGCAGTTGGGCCAGAGTCCCACAGCATTTCAATAAGGACCATACTGTGCATCATACTTTCTGGCCAATCAGGATATGATCAAGGTAACCTTTTTCTCTTGAGCATATTTTCACAGCTTTCCCCTTTGACTTAACTATTTAACAGGTTGCAGTTAACAGATGTGCACACACACACAGAGCTGACTGCATACAGCTTTCCTTACAGTTTTGATAATCTGGGTAATTTATTCCGTTTGGCAAAGTCTGAGAGTGTTTTCTTTTTCCTTCTTCTGCAGAAGGGCAGCAATGTGACTGTTGCTGTGGTGATCCTTCCCTTAATATTTTTAGCCATGATCTGGCTAAAAGTCGTGACTGGCTCTGGAATGTGCCAGTTTATTAAGGCAAAATTTTAAAACACTGGTGACTAGCCTTTTATCTAGCCTTTTATCTTTTGCCCTGAATATACAAAGACATATATCCCTTAAAATATGCATTTAATTCTAAGCAAATTTACAAGTGAAAACATGTAGATATTTCTTTATCATAAATAAGGTAGGATTTGGCCTTTGCAAGTTGACCCCCCACTCTGTTTTCCTCCATTCCTTTGGAACAACACTGCATATTTAGAAACTCTGCTTACTGGGGATTATTTCTTCAGGAAGGTATACACTAAATCAGAACCATGAAAGATAACATTAATAGTAGTTGCATGTGTAATTCCCCAAGAATATATTTTTTTAAATCTCCCTCCCTCCCTCCTAGAGAGGTTAGAGAGCTCTGCAGAAGGGGAGAAATGTGATTTCTTTTTTCTTTTTGTGAGGTTGCAGAAGCAGCATTCTGCTCTCTAAGGAGAGGACAGAAAATGTCAGCTCCCACTTTCATTTATATCTTTATCAATGAAGCTGTTGGCACAGAAAACATGTATGCACAGTAAGAAAAGAAATGCAAAACCTTTCCTACTAATGGAAATGGCTGAGGGCAAATTGTTCCCACTTTCAGCCTGACCTTTAGGCACAGCCTTGCATGAGAGTACTCTGAAGGCAATACCACATCATCCCCATCTCACCATCACACTTCAAGAAGCGCACATCACACGAGGAGGTGCCAATGGCAGGTGCTGGTCTAGTCTGTAGCAACCCATTCTTGCCTCCTTCCCTTCATTCTGAATAATGAATGACAGAGTCCTGGTACTATTTTTTTTCAAGTTGCAAAACTGCTTGTCTTAAGACTGCTTTTCTATAGCCTGTTTCACATTGACCTTCCCAATGAGGTCTCCTAAGGAGAAGCATACCATGCAGTATAGATGAAAATAAATGAATCTGGGCCAATGGAAAGCTGTCCTCTCATTTAGTCACGATTTTCTGATTTTCTGTAAATAATTATGTTTGAGACAAAAATTTGGCCTAGTTTAAAATCCAGGATTAATCATTCGGGAAAGTTGACAATTCTGCTTCTCCATTTTGTATGTCCTGTGGGTGTTTTCCAACATATAGAACAATTTCCAGATTATTATTTTCTGAGGTGGGAATGAACAGGGGGCTTGTTTATTCTGCATTCAGGCAAATTAAAAATGACACTCCTAAAGGTTTATAATTTCCGTGTCTGCAACCAAATGTGTTCGGCATAGCTGAATAAACCCCATTCAAATATTTTTGACTAGCTGAAACATTATCTAGAAGCAGTATCTGGTTGATTTAACTGAAGTTACTATAACACTTGTCTTTTGCAATGAGATTGCAAATGTAGATGACAGGAAACTATTTGATCTATTCATTTTCATAAGAAAAGCTCCTAATCACAATTAGAGAGGGCAACCACTTAACAAACAAATTTGTATATATTCATATTTGCACAGACACACAGACAGGGACACACACACATCTCTTATGAACTGTATTAGACCTGACAGTGTACCACAGCTTACACCAAAACTGAGAATAACCAACTTGTGCCACACTGGTGGGACTTCCTGGGACCCCTCCAATCCACCTCAGTGACAATGGCTCTGAGGTATCACTTGGACTCTGACTTCCCAATGGTCCCTACAGCTGTTGGCGTGGATCCGGATGACATATCTATGTGGCTAGACTGCCTCTGCATAATAATTTTGGGTCTCCCTGGATCTGAAGCAGTGACTGAACAGAGACACAGTGCTTGCTGTGCTCATCCAGTACAGACTAGGGGTTGACCTGCTGGAAAGAGCGATTTGGCAGTTCTGGTCGACAACAAGTTAACCATGAGGCCAAGAAGGCCAATGAGAACCTGGCCTGCATCAGGAGGAGCATTGCCAGCAGGTTGAGGGAGCTGATCCTGCCCCTCCATTAAAGCTCTAGCTGCGACTGCACCAGGAGTATTGTGTGCAGTTCTGGGCTCCCCAGTACAAGAAGGACATTGAGCTTCTAGAGAGGGCCCATTGTAGGGCCACAAAGAGGATTAAGGGACTGGAGCATCCATCGTAGGAGGAAGGACTAAGCAAGATGGGCCTGTTTAGTCTGGAGAAGAGAAGAGTGGGAGGAAGTTTGATCAACATGTTCAAGTACCTGAGGAGTGACTGTAAGGAGGATGGGGCCAGGCTCTTCTCTGTGGAGGCCAGTGACGGGACAAGGGGTAATGGGTGTAAGCTGAAACACAGGAAGTTCCAGCTCCATATGAGGAAGAACTTTACTGTGAAGGTGACAGAGCCCTGGAACAGACTGTCCAGAGAGGCTGTGGAGTCTCCCTCTCTAGAGATCTACAAACATGCATGGATGCCACCCTGTGCCACGTGCTGTAGGTGTCCCTGCTGGAGCAGGGGGGTTGGACTAGATGATCTCTAGAGGTCCCTTCCAACCTCAACTATCCTGTGATTCTGTGATCCATGAATTAGCCCAATCGGGTAAAAGCTGTATGTATCTGCGCGAGGGAAAGACTGGCAGTGTAACTGGCAAACAAGAAGGGAAGGCCATGCTACAGCTTTTTACTATGAATTGCCAGAAAGCCATCTGCATCTGCAGCTAACCTGCTACAGCTGCAAGGTAATTGCATCAGCAGACCATTCAGGACATAATCCAGCCCGTGATCTCAATAACGCATTTGTACGCAGAGGACAGAATGTGACAGCTTGTTTGTTTTCATCCTGGCTCTTTCAAGACCACATTCATTCAGTAATACCACTACTGTCACAGCAATATGAAGGCATATATTTATGATATTTTGTATATTTTTGTCTACACTGTGCATTATAAACTACAGAATTCTGCAAAGAAGTATAGTGGGAGCTGGGGAAAAGCATGCTAGGTTTGCTGAGCTCCTTTTCTGGGTCTTCTTGCAAGAGTTAGATTTCACTCCACAGACCCATTACTATTTAAGCACAGCCCCATTGTAAAAGAAACAAAACCAAAGCAAAACAGATTGCTCTGGGTGGAGCCCAACCTGCTTAGAGCTGCTCCAGCTCCTCTCATAGTCACATATGCCATTCCCCATGACCAAAGAAATGGGCTTTATTTTGGGTCACCTCCCCTTAAGATGCACAAAACCTGACCTAACAGCAACTTGCCAGAACCACACCAAACTGTCAAATTTCGACACTCTGAACTGCCATGTTCAGCTCCATTTCCATGCGAACAGCCTACTTTGAGGCAACCTTCCAACAGAGATGCCAAGTGATCAGAAGTTTTCCGACCTGGTGTAAGGCAGCCTTATTGTGAGTATATATTATAACATAACTTTAACATGTTATTCCACATCCAAATTGCTGCCTTTGTTCCAGGGGACTGAGCTACAGTTCCTGCGGGAGCTATGAACTGTGCATTTGCAAGCAGAATGTAGGTTTCTGTTCTATTTCTGAAGCGCTGCAATTCACTTCCTGCCTCGCACGTGGACTGGAATTATGCTTAGATGCAAAGCTTCGATTGAGCTGTCAGTCACAATATACTTCTCTTTTTCTGTTTTAGAAAAGGAATTTATATCTGTAAAGGATGTACTCAGCTAAAAAGCCAGTAGTTTGAACACTGGCTCTGGAGCAAAATATCTGAGAGACATGTAAGGATGCAACAGAATTAATTCTGTACTACACACAAGCCTAGCTTATGTCCAAATCCCAGTCTTGCTAAACTAAAAAGAGTGATCTCTGCTGGCTGTAGGAGACTTGGAATCAAATCCCCACACAGCTTAGTAAGAAATTATCTGGGAAAAAAAAAACAGACTGAGATTTTGTAACAGTGTATTTTAGCAATTTCAATGATTTCTACACACCATTTATTTTTTGAGGTCAAAATTTCCAGACCCTAACTCATTACCCAACTCTGGAGACAAGACTGCAGTTTATGGATAATTTTCTACATAAACTCCTCAGCAATTTTGGAGGGAAAGATTACTGAAAGAAGGCCATGGCAAACAGAAAAGGAATAAAAACAGTTAGCTGGATATTAAGACAAGACAAAGACCAAGTTAATAATAAATCATAGATATTCAACAGCAATGTTTGCAAACCTATAGAAAGAATCCTAGTGGTTCCTAAGTCAAGGCAGAGAAGAATTTGGGGAAACCTAACTAGCAACTGCCTTACCATACATCGCTTGATCAACTCAATCCCATGTGAAAGGAACATAGAGGTAACTAACTGTTAAAACTCCACTTACATTCTGCCTGCATTCCCCCCTCCTTCCCCAGCACTGAAAGGTATTAAAATGTTTACACATCCTTATTCAAATCAGTATCATAAAAGACAGAAAGAGCTCAGTTTTGCAAAATAAAACACAAGCACTATATTTATCATCTCACCTTTCTCTAGAAAGAGAACCTCTGGAGCTTAGTTTTGAATTAGCTTTGTGACTTGGCTAATTAGCTTTTTAAAACGATGATTATTTTTTTCCACCTCCTTAGAATCCAAGCTTAATTCTAGTAATTGCAGCTGCTCATTACTATAGCTTGTTAATGCCTATTTAATCTTCAAGGCACCAAGACACTCCATTTCTGGATACTTTTAAAAGGGGGTTATACACGCATCTGTCATGAATGATGTTGATATAATTGCATTTGCCTTCAAAGGGAGAGGTGGTTTAGTAGCCTCTCAAGGTCCCTTTCTAGCCTAATTCCCTGTAACATAATTCTATCATAATACAACCTAGTTGCACTAGTTCAAGGGAACGTTACCCCATTTCAATATCTCCCCCCCTTCTTATCTTCTCTTTGTTCTTTAAAAATCCTTTTTTTTTTTTTCTGTAGAGTTGTTTGTCCGTAAGAAAAGCACAAAGCAGATCTCTGAGAAACTCCCTCTAGGCTAGATAAATAACATTCAGGTGGCAGATAGGGAACCTTCTGCTGTATCTTTCTATTCTACCATCTGTTGTACGCACTGTAAAACTTGGATATGTAAAACTGGGAGGAGGGGGATAAAACAGTTTTGCACCATGGCTTCACAACCACTGCTACTGACTTTGTCCACCAGCAAAGAGCCCAGCAGTATAAGCTTGATCTGGACTGAATATTGGCAGAAGACTGCATTTCTATCAAATTATTCAAAGTACCTGAGAGACAGACAACACCTGCTCTGACACAAAACTTGTCAGTGAAGTTTTTATCCCCTGAAGTTATTTGAATGTTTGAATAATGTTTGGGCACATGCAAATAATACCTGTGGCACTCATGCTTTGTATCATGTAGCTATGTTTTTGAAACACTCATAGTGGCCTTTCTGATAGTTTTGCTTTATTTCTTTTTTGCTGTGTGCTTTTTTCATTTACTTATTTAGATTCTCTTACCACATTATTTAAAAAAAGTTATTTTAATGTTCTATTTGACAGCTCAAATCCCCCTAGACTAATCTCTGAAATGGTGTAGGCATATTTTTTTTTCTGGAAAAAGTCAAAAAAATAGGATATTGCTCAGTATATTATCATATTTCGTCTGTTCATTTTAATTGCCTTTGGAGTTTGGCTTTATGTCTTTCATTTTAGCACAAAGAATTCTTTTTTACTGAGAAGTAAATTAGCACTGGGCAACGCAATTCTGAAAAGAGGAGAGAGGCTGAAACTATCACCCCAGGTCACAAAAGAATCAACCAAAACTAAGCTCTCTCAAAACTAAACTCTTATCTTGATCAAGACACTCCTGCATCTTGATGAAGATCCAAGGCTACCCATCAGGCATAATGCTCACGTTGAAGGGTCTGGCCTAAGGTAAGAGAACCTTCAGGACTTTGGAGACCAGCACTTTAATGTCTCCTATGCTTAAATTCAACATTCTCTGTTACTATTTTGCCAATATCTTTTGATGAGATTTCAGTGGCACTCTTGTATAGATGCTGTTTTCTGAGTGGGCTGTATAGGGTGGAAACCACGGTAGCAGGTAATCTAAATCCTTTAAGCTCCCTAGAAAATAAGCCATTAGAAAATAGCAAGGTGCATCTATGGGATGGGGTGTGATAAGATAGGTGAACACCCAGTCTGAATGGAAACAGCAGAGTTTTGGCAATCATAAAGTGAATTGAAGGGGATACTTTGAAAGAGCAGTTTGTGGTTTGCCAGCCAGAAGTGGGATAGGGTATAAAGGTAGGAGTAACCTGGCCTAGGAGGGAGAGAGTGAGTGATGTTTTATCAAGAGAGTGTGGATACCAGGGAGCCATCTGGATCTCTTCCTGCTGTTTGCAGATCATCTGAAAACATTTAGTGAAACGTTGTTCCCCATGGACATAAATCTCTGTTCATGCTTACTGTGGAAACAGTAACACAAAATTAGAAGCGTGTTTTCTAATACTGTATTGTTTACAAACACACTGGCTGGGGAAGGATGAAAGTGATTCAGTTTTTAAGTAATTTTATGATATGTTTTAATTCCCTAATATTAACCATGGCAAACTTCATTGCATCTGATGGCCAGATATAATAAATTCCGCCACTCTTTCATTGTTTCGTTGTTTTAAAACACTAATGCCTAGCCCTTCCTCCCCCACCAAAAAAAAAGGCAGCAAAATCTGCCTTTCAGTAGAAATTCAGACAGAGTTTTCCCTGTGGTAGGTTTTGTGCTGTATCCTGCTATCGAAAGTAGCAAATCTACTTCCTCTCAGCACTGCACACCCTCTGCGCTGCCTTAAGCAGACACAGATGATGATAATGCTGTGCTGAGATGATCTATTACAGACAAGGTGATGGAGTCAGGAGAGAGGTAGCAGAGAATATCAATTTTTCATTTTCCGATCCTCTGATAGAGCTACTGTCAGCACTGGGCTTTCCTTATAAACAGAGAGGACCAACGACTGGTACACTGCTCCCCTCCCCAAAAGGTGTGCTTTGGAGCAGAGCATGGCCTCCTATCCCCAACTCACCTGCCACCCAACCCCGTGTCTGTCAACATATCATCTTATTCTTAATGTGCTCTCTGCTTCCTGGAAGGACTCAATGCTATCCACAAGCATTACTCTTTCAAGTGTTTTTCCATCTATACTGAGGATACACATGGCACAGTCTGTCTAGGAGCTTTGTTTGGACATGATGAGATAACATCAGTGGTGCTGCATTAGTACATAGTTCATAGTCTCTCATGAAATCCTTGGTGTTGCCAGAACAAGGCAACCAACAATCTCCTCATTCATTTCTTAGGTAATGCATCATTCTTCTATTTTAAAATATTCTGGGGTTAATTTGGGTTGTTTTTCTTTAAGCAAGTTTTTATCCTCTTTTCTTGCCTTTGTTCTAGTCTGAAGAGTTATGTTTTTTTTTTCCTAGCATAGCAGTGGCTGCACAGCAACAAACTCCACGTATCTCACACTACAGACTGCACTATTTCAATTCTATATGAAATCATGGTTAGAATGTCTAATCCCTTCCCTCTGAGGATCTTACCAATAGTGCTACATAACAGTATGTCTTTTTTTTTTTTTTTAAGGCCACTGCATAGTGAGTGTCATTGTTCCTTTGAATTGCTTTTATAACATTTGAAAAGACAACAAGTGAACTAGTGTGACGTATCTACAGATTCAGATGCTGGTTTCACATGAGATGAAATATTTTCACTGAGTACTGAAAACTGAACCTGGTTATAGAATATCTCCTAATTTTATTCAGGATTGATCAAATAATGTATATTTTAGCCAAACGAAATATTACAAGTTTTGTCAAAGATCTAAAGGAAACTTTTGTTATCCAAGCAGCTGGAGCAGGTAACTTACTTAATGCTGAGTTTCAGCCCAATGTCTATGAAGAATCTGACCTATATAACATTAAAAAACAGACCAGTCTGGTTAGACTTGAGATGTTGTGCTGTGGGCACAACAAATAAACATAGATTGCTATTTAGCGGTGCTATTCTGGGAACTACAATGTCACATTCTCCTTGGGATGCTCAGGGCTGATTGGATCTTGAGTATCTCTACACATCCAGAAAATTTTGGGATCTTGGTTACAACCCTCCACAATAGGTAGAATAAAAGGAGTAATAAAAGGAACAAATCAAACACATTTGGACTGAAATGTAATATATTTAGATAGGGAATCAACTACAGTATGGTTCAGCAGCAAACAACACCTAACTGTTCCTAACAGCATCCTGCAGGGCTGCTAAGGACCTTTATACAGACAGCAGGATCAATATAAGATAAACTTGCATTTTATAGCTGGAATCAGAGCAACTTCATACTGACAAAGTAATAAAACAGGAAAAGAACAAACACGAGACATGCAGGCACATGTGTACATTTTCTGAAACCACACATAATGAAGGTTTTAGCAATGCACAACTCAGCCTCCCAGCTCAAAGTTTTATTGGCCATTATCTCACTGGATTTGGAGCTACTGCTCTGAATGCAGTAAAACACATTCATTTTTCACAATGTTTCCTCACGTAACTGACAAATTTATTATTGTTATAAAACAGGACACGATTTTGAAATCCTCAGAGTGCCTAACTTTTAAGAGTGCCAAATATGTTTCTCTTTTCATTAGCATTCAGGGATCGCTATGCCTTAACCACATTCATCTACTTTTTCCACCCAGATGCAACTGATGTTGCATCATCTCAAATCTAGTCCAGCATAATAACTGAGCAATCACATACTCTAGGAGATCCCTAACAAAAAGCAGATGGAACCTACTAGAAGCACACAGCATACACTCCCACCTGAAGTATTTGTTCACTAGCCTATTTCAGTCTGATGAGAAATAAAGGCACTTCTCAGTTTGCAGAACGGCTGCAAAAGTTTTCTCAATGAGCTTTGTGTGTCTCTCTTCTGGAAGCCCCTGATGTCGTCTCCTTTCCACTGTCATGTCCGAGTTTGGCCGGGGTGGGGGGGAGGGATGGTGGTAGGAGGAGAAGACAGTTATTTTGGTGTCACCAGGAGGTTGTGAGGACTGTGAAGGCATATTCTACGTCTGTGTGTGGGTGTGACATAAGCTCTGTGCAATGTCATGATCAATGTTAGGTTATCTGTTGGGTCAGCAGCCCCACATATATCTTTCAAACTTATTTTCACACTCTGTTTCAAGGTTAAGCTTAGTTCTCCAGGATCCACATGATCCACCATTTAAGTCAAGGAAAACAAAGGAAACAGATCCTTTGAAAATACTAACGATTGAAGCCTTTTAATTCTTTTCCCGCTTGCCATTATTTCTGCCCCACGAGTCTCAGAGCTTGCTGCTTTATCTTCTAAGCCTTAGAAGCCTTGTTTTCCTCAAGGACACCTTGGATTTCTGAATGTTTCTTCCTCTGTTCACCATGCCCTTCCAAATTTTTCAGAATAGGAAGTCACATAGCACCTGTTGACTCTTTTACCCTGCCAAGAAAACCTTTTGTTTGGAAAGTAAGTGTTTTCTGTATACAGGGAATCCTTTTTTGATCATTTTCCTAGTAATATACCATGCCTACTACAAGAAAAAAATCTCTATGTATGCTTACAAAAACATAACATTAATAAAAAGAGATAACTGTTGATTAATCCTCAATTTCACAATCTTCTAAACCAAAAAAAAAAATATTTTTATTCAATGAAAAGACTGTCTCCTTCATAAATCAACAAATTCAATTTCCTTCAAGCCTGTTTATCTTAAGGGTCTCCCCCATACATACTTTCTTCCTCTCTCTGTTCACTATCATTAGGAATCCTATTTTTTAGGAATATAAATGGCACTCATAAAGACTCTACTGATGCCCACCTCTACAATATCTCATTTTTTCTTTATGCCTGTCCTTTCACACCCAGGCTAAGTGACTCACAGCAAAGTCAGAGACTGCACATCTTTATTAATAATGCCAGTTACTTACAGTCTACTTACAGAAGAATTTCTGCTCTTCGCATGATTCCACAAATGTAATTGTAGGGGTACTCCTTCAATTTGGGATATAATCTGATAACAAAATTAGAAGTCATTTCAGGTCTTATGATTCCTCTTGCCAGATTGTGCAGCTTTTCAGACAGGAATTGCACAAAATACTGCTCAAAATATTTTCCTGCCCTGTTTTTGTGACAAACAAATCAATAAATTCCTAGCCAGCTGAGGAACATGAAAAAGAGTCAGTATGACAAATCACCAAAACTTGCTGTCAGACAATCCATACTAGTGGTGAGAAAGTAAGTACTGAAATAATGAAAAAAATGCCAGGCAGAGTTACCACACCTACTTGCTAAGAAAATCATGCTTTCACTCATGAAGCAAGGAAGAGAAAGGCCACCTTCATGCACTTCACTGGTCTGCTGTGAAAGGAAAAAAATGATGTAGACTGGACATTCATATGAGAGTTATTACTAAAAGAGAATTTGGAATCAAACCATTCTCCTGAATTTAACTGAATCAAGTTTCACAGTGAGAAAGTCTGTCTTCATCATGGCTTTTTCTCATTTTTTTTCTTGCATTTACAGAAATGAATATAGCAACTTGAAGCAGCTCAAACAGAAGCAAACTCTTGAACATCTAGCAGATTAAATGTCTCTGTCTCATTTCAAGGAATGAATCACGTGGTCTTTGATGTCTCAGAGTATCATTTGCTTTTTACCCATGATAGTGATCGTTGTTGGGAAGAAAACAGAGAGGAGCAAAGGTGTTCCTGACATTTCAGTTGTGAGTGCTCTCGTCATGATGCCAGTGAGCATCCCGAGTCATTGTCCCCTTGGTGGTTTCTCTTAGTGGCTAACATGCATATCAGAAGACTTGGACCAGCCTTCAGTGGACTTCTAATGAAGAATTGCCAGAGGTGAGTGGAAATAGCCTGTCCTTGATGAGCCTATAAAGAAAGAGAGAGACCAAAAAAAAAAAAAAAAGAAAGAAACCAATAAACTGATAAATTAGAAGTTTATCCCTGGCTTAAAAACCCACCTTGCACAGTGTTCCATATCACAAGCTCAAACACGTTTCCATGTAAGTTGGGGACTGCCTAGGGATCAGCAACTATTCCCATAAGTACTATGTTCTTACAAAGGACATTGAGAATATCAGCTAAAATACAGATTTCTGGCTGCTTTCAGGACACCAGTTTCTGTATTGTTTTAGAGGGTAAAATCCTTAAAAGTGTTCATTCTTGCATCTAAGCTGAAATGTAGTAATCATGACTTTTTTCACTCCAGTTCTTTAAAGTCTCATCAGTTTATCTACCTAACGCAACCTTTCACATGGATAAAGCCACCGACACTCCCTGGACACTCTTGGGCTGCACCTTAGAGGTCTGAGGAGAGCAAGGCACAAGGCAAGCAGCAATCTGCATCTCAGAGCTTATCCCTATCTTACTTATCCCTATTTAAACTGCCTGGTGCAGCAAGGCAGTTTAATACACAGAGACCATTGCAACAACACAGTCACATATGGAAGCTAATTCTCTAGAGGGAAAGCAAAGTCCTTTGGGTCCTCTTCCAACAGAGTGCCTTTCATAAGCTAGGAAAGTCACAGGCCACCACTTATTTGTAACATTTGTTTACATGCTGGTCATCCTCTAAAAGATGCAAAACTGTTCTCTATGAAAACACATAAAATCTTTCAAGACCTGCATTCCTCACTGCATCACAACCTGAACGATTTCCAGTCCCCTCCATCATATTGTTTGGGATTGTGGAAAGCATCATATCTCTTTTTTTTTTTCAAGTCAAATTTTACTTGGTGTCACCTTCCCAGCAAGAGGGAACTCCCACCGTTACCCTTCCTTGATTAGCACAATGCAGAGGGCTGGAGGGTTATCACTGCTTCTGGCTGGTAGATGACCCAAGACCTCAGAAAACTTACATTGGAAATCAGTTCATGATTTATGACTCTGTTCTTCATTAGTAATGTAGCACATCAGAGAGGGTACACCAAACAATTGCCAGCAAAGCTTTTAAGCTGCCCACCAACATATGTGTATACTCCAAACACATAACCAAAGAACTAAGCTAGGAGAGTTTTCTAGAGCTTCATCTCTGTTTTATTGGGACTGTTTTTGCAACATGCTACTTATCTTACCAACTGTACAGAATTTAGAATAGCAAAAAGAAGGTACTAAAACATCACATAACATTATTTAAAATATATATGTATATCTATACATATATATATAAGAGTCACAGAACCTTCCACTGTAAAACATAAGCTGTACAGAATCTCACATTTGTCCATTTCTAGTTCTAGTTGTCTGTATACTTGATCTTACACCATTCACTGTTAGACAATGATGACTTTTTTTTTAAGCAGCAGCAGTAAGGAATAGGGATTCTTGAGAGACCCACCAAATTTCAGACTGAGTACAGATGAGATATTTAATGGGGCAGGAAAAAATGTATTTAATTATACAGCTCTGCATTTTTGCATATCAATATTATTACTATCAATAGAATACAAATATTTCCATATCACTACACAGAATGAATCATTTAATCCTGAATTAAAACACAACTCTAGGGAAAAAATGCTGTTTGGCTATGCAAAATCATAGGTCAAGAAGCAAAGAAGAGTATCACATTCAATTAATACTTCTTACAGCCTGAAAGCAGCAGAATGGAATTCTGTAACTTAGATGGAAGAAGTAAAATTATTCTTACAAAAACACACTGGGAAATTTCTCATTCTGATCAAGAGAAAAAAAATCTTTTAAAACAACTTTTTAAAGTCAAAACTTCTAAATATTTAATGAAAAAAGTCTTCTGTAAACATTTCTTTTGAAGGCTTTACAGAAAGCCTAAATGGCCTGTTTGGTTAAAATCATTATCATTTTGACTTTTACATAATTGAATGGAATATAATATATCTGAAATGAAAATGGAGGTAATACATGTTTCTCTGAAACATTTTAATTTTTCAGTTGAACACTTTGAAAAGTGAAGTTTTTCCACAAAGTAGATTTACAAGCAGGCTCTGAAAAATTGATTTCCTATATCATAGTTTGGAGTGTCATTTCAAGGAAAAAGTATTATGAACTTAGAATTATCAGTCAAGCAACTATCTTTCTTGAAAAGGCAAGGAAAACTAGGCCCTATGTTTGTGTCCTTCAGAATTTTTCCACTGTCTTTCACTACCTTTGTCTTCTGAGTATTCTTTGAGGGGATGAGGAGGTGCAGGGAGGTAACAAGTGTCCAGTCAAGCTGAGGTCAAGACTAAAAGAGTTGAGGGACTCACAGGCCGAACAGTTTAGACCACAAATAAAAGCCAGACAACCCATCTTTCCCTCCCCTGGAGCTCTTGTTTCAAGTCACAATATCAAGTTAAAAGCTATGAGAGACAAATTCATATTGAAGACTCATGGAAAGAAAGGTTGTGGAGGAAACTGCCATCCCAGAAAAAGCAGCAGCCTGGTTGAAATTAAAAATGAGAGCTTGATCCCAGCTTTGGCAGAATAAAATATTAAGGATATATAAATATAAAGGATCCTTCCATCACACCTACCACAACCATCATGCTGATAAAAAGAAAGAACAATAACCAAACAATCTCACAAAATAGGCAAGAAAATAACCCAGGCATATTTGGAACAGCATTTGTCCCAAATGTGTTTTCTTAAGAACCACTTTTTAATATTTAGGATATTTTACCACAGAAAAAAGGCTTTTCTTAAAGGGTTTTACTTCCTTTTCATAGGCATACATATGGCCAGCAATACAGTCCCTTCCAGATAGAAAAGTAAACTTCTGATGTCCTGCAGGTTAGTTAGGATAACAACACATTAAATTGCAAAAACAATAAATGAATCTTGCCTGCAACCTGGGCAGTCATCTGCTTAGTCATCCATATCTCTGGAATTTGGCACATCCCAATCCGACAAGTAACTCTAAACACCAGAAATTTATAAATCAACTTAGCTTACAGAGTTTTCTTCCTTCTTGCTCTAACCCCGTAGCTTGAGGCTCAGGACTTTTTCATAGTTGCTGTTCTCTTCTCCCAACTTGCCGGTACAGAATTAACAGCTCTGTGACAAAGGAGGTAGGAAATTTTCAATCCCTACATGTAGGGAGCAAGGAAGTCCTCAGACTTCCATTTTGTGTTATCAGGTTATTCAACTTTTTTAATGGGATTTTATGGTCACTTTTTAGCTCTAAAAAGCATAATTTCTAACTAAAGCATCTGCCTTTATAAAATCATAGGATCGTAGGATCATAGAATGCTTAAGGTTGGAAGGGACCTCTAGAGGTCATCTAGTCCAACCCCCCCTGCACACGCAGGATCACCTAGAGCAAGATGATGAAAGCAGTTTCCAAAACTGTCTAAAATATGTCTTGATTACTTCTTCCGAGATACGATTTAGGAAGATCCATATGGCTTATACATAATATGACTGGTGAGACTACAGCTTAAATGATAGCTGTAATCCTACATGAACGATGGGCACCACGCAGTGGCCCAGTGAATGTGTGTGTGTGTCCACACATACATCCGCAGAGAAAAAGTACTCCCAGGATCAAACCTTCTTCTGCAGAGATGATATGTTTATATGTGACTAACACAATGGCCACATCTCTGCTTCTCTTTTAGAGCCCTCCTGAGGCATACCCAAGCAATGGTGTTTTGGGTGCCTGAGGAACATCCAGACAGGGCCAGATATCTTACAGTCCTGAAGGACAATAGTTATTCTACAAGTCCTTCTAAAACACCTGTAAAGACAAGGTGTCTTGTAGTGTAATTGGAGCCATCAAGGAAAAAATGTAGAGGACTGCAGGGACATGAGGACATGGAGCGGCAGTCTTTTAACTGTAATCATCAGGGATTGGTTTCTGACTCAGAGATCAGACCAGTCTCGTGAAAAGGCTCACCAGATCCTTCTCTTAGAAGACCTCCAGAAATCTAGTGGCTTGTCATTCAGCCCATCATGAGAAAATACCTGTATTTACAGCACCCAAAGAGGAGAATGGAAGTGTTGCCCATCACAAAGCACTTAGTGGGTCACAAGGCAATATAAGCATCAGTGTAGTAATAAAGGTTGTTGAATGGAAGAAGGTTTGACTTGATATTCAGCCAAAGAAAGGACTCAGGGAAGGTGATGGAGTCTACATGGTGAACACACACACACACACACACACAAGGTCATCACTAGAAATCTGAGGCAGCTGATGATAGCACATGGATGGGCCTACTGAGAGATGAAGTTTTCCATAGCTCTATAACCAAATCTTTTGGTTTACATCTTTACTGAGTCCTCACTTATAAGTTCTCAAAGAGGCTTCTGCTGGAGTATTTTCCCAAATGAAAGCTAATCAAGAGTCTGAAATCCTGATTTTCAATTAGAAGAACCATGAAATCACAATAGGAGAAACTACTAAGGGAAGTACAAAAAAGGAGCATCAATACAGTCAGATAAGAAAACTCATGATGTAAACCAGCTGCTGGCATTTCAGTGTGATGTGGTCCAGGATTCCCAGAGGAGAAGAGTCCCTCTGAGTTCTACCCTGACAGGGTTAACGTATCCCAAGACTGACAAGACTTGGGACAAATATGTCTCATAAACAACATACTTTCTCTGACCACTTCTACATTGAAAATATGATTTACCATATATTTAAAAGAATGTTAGTATAATAAATAGGAACCTGTCTGTGATTCCTAAACTCCTAAAAAGAAGACACCTGTTTGTCAGGCAGATGAAGCTTATTCTAGAGTGATAATGAAAACCTTATCATATCAGGATAATTTCCTTGCTGCCATAGTGTTTAGGAGTCCTCTCTGACTAGTCCTTGTACTGCTTGAGAAATCATGACAACCACAGCATTTGAGGGGGCTTCTGATTTTGTGTCTAGAAGGAGTTGAGTAACTTCATCCAGGACAAGTAAAGATAGTATCAGAAGAATGACTCCATTTGGATCATTAATTACTAAGGGACTCATGTCAGTCTTTGAGCTGCATGGCTGCTTCTGAAGGAAAACTTTGTCCTGTGCTACTTTTTAATGACATGAAAAAATCTATGGCTGTCTGCTCAGGCACACAGTTGTACAAACTGCTAGGTGCTGACAGAAATGATGGAAGGAGATAGGGGGCAGGAATGTTTGCAAGATCAAGCTCTCCATCTTTATGCAGGCCCCCCCAGGTCCTGATGCTCAAATGAAATCTTCTAAGTGGAAATTATTTTACAGTCTTTATTCTTTTTGCCTGTTTCTTCTGCAGTGCTTATTGCTTAAGAAATCAACAAATTCAGTCAATAGTCCCGTTCAAACTTGGTTAGCTGCAAAAATAGCCATCCTGAATTAGCTGAAATTTTCAATGGACACTCATGTGACATTTCCAAAATACTTGCAAAAACCTACAGGAATGTACTTACGATATTCAGGTTTGCATTCAAATGATTCAGTTTCTGTGCTGTGGATTTTCAGCTTATAACTGAAAGTATGGACTGGAGTTCATACCAATCACCTTCATTGCTGCCAGGGAGCCAGTCTGCCAGAGCTAGGAATGAGAATATGCTTCAATGATGACACAACAACTGAATCCCAACCTTAGGGCAACATTTTTTTCTGCAATAGCCAGAAATTTGTGAAATGAGCAGTTACACAAGAGTTCTCAGAAGTCAGAGGAGGTTAAAGGAAAAATACAGAGGTATCTTCCAGAAATACATCAACTCTGTGCCCTTGCTGGCATGCCAAAGAAGAACTTTGACATCAGATAATGTAATGGGCTAAGACATTTTGATTTCTTCATAGCCCATCAACAGCTTTGCTGGTTAGAATTTGAGAAAAGGAGACTGACTCTGTGTGTGTGTGCGTGGTAGAAGCTGAGGGGCAATGGGGTAGATGAAGAGGATCATTTTCAAGAAATGCTGAGAGGTATTTTCTTTAACTCACATAATATTTCCTCTTTCAATTATTACCAATTATTGAATGAGGAAATATTTCTTTGCTCCTTTTATGTCTGGTTTGTGAAATACTGAAATATCACCACTTTGGTATTACACTTCTTCTCAGAACAGGGAGGTGACAGTGAATACATTGTCTCTAATTTCAAGTCATCCCTTTGAGTGCTTGTTGTTCCAAGCTCCATTTCCCATTTATTTTTGAATATTTCTATTTTCTTTCATCCCATAATCACAGAATCACGGAATGTTTAAGGTTGGAAGGGACCTCTAGAGATCATCTAATCCAACCCCCCTGCTCCAGCAGGGACACCTAGAGCACGTGGCACAGGGAGGTATCCAGGCAGGTTTTGAAGATCTCCAGAGCCAACACAATCCCCTCCCATCCCTGATCCCCTCCCAATATGAGTCTGTAAGTGTCTGCAAAGTATCTTCTGTGTGGATCAGACATACCAGGGTTTATAATGTGTACAAAGCACACTGAGCATCATAAGGTTTTGGTGGGTCTGGGTGCCAACTAAGAAGAAAAGTGACAAAATTAGAAGTATTCAGCTGTTTTTGCAGCTCAGACTCATGATTTTATTGATCTCTATGAATCCATCATTTTCAGGCTGAAGAGTCTGCCCATTCCAAACCCTGGAACAGCCTAGTATCCCCTTCCATGTTTTTCCTAACCCTCCCAAAAAACACCTCTTAATGTGCTCTTCAAGCTGCTGCAGACGTGTATCTTTCACCAGTTCCACTTTTTTTTTGGTGTAGTTTCCTGATTCTTATATCAGTAGTGTTTAGGAATCCCTAACAACTACCTTTCAAGCAAGGATACGTCAGAAGAATATATCCCTTCAATTAAAGTATTTCAGAGCAGGCAGAGACAGTATCATATCATAGATCCCCCACCTGCAATAGGGTAGAGTCACTGACCTGAACTACTCTTTTTCTCAGCTTCTAGTCAAACTCTGGCTCTGCTCATTTCAGCAGTCTTTTGAACTTTAACTACCTCAAAAGAAGTCTTGCTGGCACCAAAATCTTTCTCTTCAGCTTGCACCTGAAGTCTGGTTCTCCATCTCCTCTTCATAGTCTGAAAAGGGCCTTTGAATCACTCTTTCTCCTCTGGAGCGTTGCAGGCATACATGTAGTTTTCCATCTGCAGAATTTTCTGAATACAGAAATTTCAAGATACATTGAAATAAGAAAGTACTGCTTTACAGCTACTCTACATCAGAAAAAGTTGGAGTATTTCTTTAGAACCCCATTGAAACACTTTTCTTCTACTTTAACATGAACATATAATTTTAAAAAACATTATAATTCTATGTGTCTGTCAGACTTCTTTCTGATCTTCAGGACTAAGGTTACCTGCTCACCCTTCTGTTAAAAGCCACAGAATCTTTCCAAATGCCATTAGGCTCTGAAAAACCTTTCTCTTGTCCCTGATGCCTGTAATATCAACTCCCAAACAAGCCCATGCTGTTCTCATTGAGCCTCATACTGAAAAAGTGCATTTGAGAACCGGGTTCACGGTTTGGATTCTAAGGAACATCTTTTAGTACAACCCAGGACCATTCAACAAGTATTATTTCAATTTTTGATTTTCCAAGAAATAAAAAGAAAATGGCTTTTCTTCTAAAGTTCATAAAAATGCTTTAGCAAAAAAACCCTGAAATTCCTGCAGAATGGAAATCTCAGTTCCTAAGAAACCACTTTAAAATTTTAGATTTCTGTTTTTCTTTGCTTTCATTAATAATAAATAGTAAGACACTATTTAATTGAGAAACTGGATAAAAACTGATTTCCGACAGAAAAAATAATTGGTATAATAAGAGCTTAATAGTTGATAATGACTGTGAATTCTCTTGAAGGAAAGTGAATTTTACACATTAATTTTTAAGCACAATAATAGTGAACACTGAAGAATATAATATCCTTTTTTTTTAATCAAGTGATCAATTTTCAGGAAATATTATCAAATCAGAGCTATCTAGTTACTTAGATTTCTAAAAACATGCTTTTGCATAAAACTCTAGGCTATTAAAGTATTTCCTTTGATGTTCCTTTCCTCATGTGTGGAAGTTGAATTAATAAATTTAAATACTTCTCTCTGCCAATGCCTTTTCTGCCAGAGCTCATTTCATATGACTGTTGTTCCTGCTTTCAAACCGAAAAAGGGTACATGATTATTTTTCCATTTCTTGCTTTCATATATGTGCATACATGTATGTATAAAGAAGAGTGAGATGGTTTTTTACATTTGTTTCATTTTTTTTTACGATAGTCAAGTAATCTTTTTCGAACACTTCTAAATGCAAGCATCTGAAGATACACAAAGCATAACATTTTAAAATGACCTCTTCCCTTAGAAAAGTATAGTCTAACCTTATACATGAAAGATCATGAAATTATCTTTCATTTCATCCTGTCAAATGCTTTTTCAAATGCTCCGTAAGGCTGCCTACACATGCTCTCTTTAGAAATTTCTGCTTAATGCAGTGTGGGCTGTGCCAAATAAAAGTTCTGCCCTGCAAGAACAAGAACAGTTAAACCTATGGCACAGCACTGTTCAGCATCAACAAGAGAAAGCACAGAGAAGTAAGATGGTACAACACAAGCACTGAGATTTTGGATTGACTTGAGGGAAAGCAGCAACAGTGGGATATCCAGAAGGACACTGTAGGCAAAAGGCCAGGAATCCATCAAAAATAAGAGTGGGAGAAAGGAAAAAAAGTGACCAAAAAAGCTACCTGGTCAGAAGCTAGGTTGCACCCATTGCACTTTTAAGATCTTAAAATGTGAGAAGCAACAAGGTAAGCAGACTTTATTCCTGTACTAGCCTCAGCTACAGCAACAGTTAGCCTCACGTGAATCCTGGCTAAGCTTAGCCTGTTACATAAGATTGCACCCACTCTTGGAAGTAGAGTGGCCTTTATAACTGAATAGTGTTATCAAGGGATCAGGGAAGTCTGTTGTAGCTGCAGTTGCAGTTAATATTATACAGTAATCATTTGAAAGAAACATGTGAAGGGTGCAAAGGTGTCTTTGCTCTTGCCTGGTGTAACAGAATTAGCAGGACCTTTCATGAGCCAGCAATAAGGAGCTGCCCAGGGAGACTGGACAAACAATGCTTAAAAATTAATGTTTACCACACCAGTGCTTCTGCAGAATACCTCAGAATCTAAGCCATCTGCTTTCACCACCCGCTTATGTTCTTTCCAAAGGAATAAAGTTCTATTAGAGGCAATGAACTTTTCTGCCTGGGTGATATTTTGTAAGAATGACTATCAGCAAGAAGAGGTGGTAGAGGGTTGCTTGCTTTCTACTTTTTAGTGTACTGTCATAGTCATTTTCCTCCGGTTGTGGAACACAATGCGCAAAACTAGATATAACAATATAAGCAGTGCAGTCTCACACATTGTGAGGGCTGTATTTTTGCCTAGTCTTTGAAGCCTATTACTTTCTTCACTAAAAGGCCAGGAGCTCCAGTTTCTTTAAAGACAGATGTTTCCATTAACAATAAAATTTGATCCGTCAAGAATCAGCACTACAAGGCTGACCCTAAAAAGCAGCATTTGCATGAATAATCTGGTGGCTTCTTACTAATAGGTCCTAATAGTACATCCAGTGGCTATTGTTCTAGTCTGTATTTACAAGATATATTTTTTAAAAAGGACTTAAATTTGACCAATTACATAGACATATTTTCCTCATGTGAACTTCAAATGTGACTTTTTACTCTTATTACAGCCAGCACCGTTCAGAAGAGATGTTTGAAGAAGCAATTTAAAGGCCAACACTGCACCTTAGGGGTGCTTTCTAACCCAGCTGTAACATTCTGGAATAACAGGAAATGCTCTTGATTATGCTTCATGCAATGAGGAAACTGAATGGGGTGCACTCAAACATTTCAGATACATGATTTATTGTCATTTATCAATTTTATGTTTCTAAATTTTTCTCCTCAGAGAACAGTTTTTCTGCTATAAATCTGCTCCTCTCAAAATGATTTATAACCTTCATCCACAACGATACCAAGGTCTTCAAAAGAGACTTGAATGGAAATCAGCCACCACTGAATCATGGCCAGTCCACAGGGAAATGCCTGATGATATTATCTGAAGACACACTCAGATCGTCCAAGCTTTGCATGACATGGAGATATGCTGCTATGGTGGAACAAGACTTTGAGAAGAAGAATGATTGTTATTTGTCTTCAGAGGTGAATAAATGCTACGATTGAAAAGGTCTGTGTTGGAACAAGTACAAGGCATTTACTTACATCTTTTTCCAAAAGTGCTTCAATCCACCACTGCAATTCTTCTCCTCTGGACCAATAACTTGCACTTCAGTTATGTTCTGTATTCTGTGTATTCACCCAAAAATTCCCAGAAAAAAACTTTGTAATCAGAAGATACCAAATTGCTCAACAAAACTAATAATATTTCAGAGGGAAATGTCAATTTTGACCAAGTTCTCTTCAGTGTTTCTCACATGATTTTTTTTGACTTCCAGAGCAGCTGTGACTTACTGTTTTCAGGGAACTCATCAGGATATGGAAGAACAGCAGAAGAGGGAATTCAACATGGGTCTCTCGCATTAAGAACTTTATTCCAACAGCCATTGGCTATTTGAGGAATGGTTGGTTTCAGTGATGCAGAGCAGGAATCTGTTCAGAAGTCCCCCAAAAGTGGCACTGAACTGAAAAAAAAACACTTTTTTTTTTTTGCACAGAAATAACATTTAGATATTCAACCAAGCAAGACATGACTCAGAGATTCAATGACTCAATACCTAGCACAGGTGTCAGGTTTCAAGAAAGTTTCAGACTGAAGAAAGCAAGATCTCTGATCTCCAGTAATTGGATGTCTTGATAATAAGACCTGGAGTTGTTATTCAGGGCTGCGTGACTATATGACACAAAACAGACAGATATAAAGGAAGGAGACTCTGATACCCTGAGGGACAGAAATCCCCTCTTTAAAAAATTCACCTATTTAGGCTTCATTTTACAGGCCCCCTGTATGTCTTCTAGGTTGTTGGCTGAATTTGCTCTTGAAGGACCAAGGGAGACAAGCTGTTGTGGTCAGAGTATAGAAATATGTATTGTGGACATAATATAGAAACCATAATTTAGTACTTCTTTTTTCATGGTGCCCATTTTCATTTTGCCCATTACAGAAGACTATAACTCTCTTCACCATGACTTATTTTCTTTAACAACTTGACGCATTCTCAGTGTGATTTAGCAGCTATACTTTCCTTTCTCAGCATTCTTCAGCAGCTATATTTTCCTTTTCTCTCTTCAGGAATGTATTTGCCTCAGCTAATAGTGCCAAAACAGACACCAACACAGAGAATGCACTATGTAGAAGTGAGCCATGAAACCAAGGCAAAACAGCAGGTGCAAAGATGATCCTCCAGCAAAGAAGACTGGCAGGAAATTCCCCAAAATGAAGGCATTTCCTGGTCCTCCACCCACTCCTTGAGGTATTGTAAAAGAAGCTATAATTCAACCCATGTGGTATTGATTCCATTCACTGTGAATCATTGCACTATTGCAGAGCTAACAGTGTGCTCCATTATAACTACTATAAAATAATTTCCCTGTGTTGTATTTCTAAGTCATGCCATCTTTGGTAAGTAAGTCAGCTGGATAACCAAAATGGGAATTTAAACAGGGCTTGAGGCTTGCCAAAATAGACAGAAGACCGTCTATATTTCATAAAGGAAAATCTCTCTCTCTTCGTACCTACAACACCTCAACAAATACTTTAGCAAAGGCCACAGATTCACAGTGATACCCAAACCTCATGTTTGCTTAGAGAGAAAGATGTATGTACATTTTTATAAACTCAGTCTCTATCTTTTTTTCTCATAGAAATGGCATGAAGTATTTCTGAGTGACTGCAACAGCCTCATGGCTGAAAAATCCAATGTAATGAATTAAAAGGAAAGCTGTGCAGAGGCAGTGATGTTCTGTACCACCCAGGGAGATCTTGGGTATGCATCAAAGGAACCAACCTTCAGCATGTGGGTATGCTGAGATTTTGAAGAGATTTCCATTCAAGAAGGAAAAGGAGTCTCCATCTCAAGCTATATGCCACGTTTCACATGAGTTAGCCGAACTAAACTCCCTGATTTTAAGAATGTTGCCCAGGCAGCAGTTAAGGTATTTGGACAGATAAAAACTTCTCCTTGTATTGCATTTGAAACACAACTAAGAGACTGACCACCACTTTGCTCGATGTCTCTGTTACAGTCAATGCACAGCCTGGCAGAACAACTAGAAAGCAGAGGAAAAAAAAGGTAATGCAGGAAGCCAGCTGGTGCCCATCATGGCATGGCTTCAAAATCAGTGCTGCCTAATGCCAGGAAGTCATTTATTTATCAGCCTCATTCATTCATTAGCTGCAGGCATAAAACATGCCCCTCTGAGAAGCTTGACCTTTCAACATCCTCTGACAGCTACACCTGGGCTCTTGCTTGGCTTCTTCCGTGCCTTCCAGAGTGCCCCAGCGTCCACATGCTGTGCCACGCTTGGCTGTGGTTCCTCTGAATACATAAATAAATACACAAACTTAGAAAGGAGGCATGCACATGAAAACCTCAGATCTGGCTCGCTGCCATGATGGCACTGTGCTACTCTGCCGGCTGAGATTCCACATTGTAACAACACTCAGAAAATCACTTGGCATGTGTTTTCCCATCCCACAAAGAAAAAGAGCTCTGTGCCTGCTGGAGAGACAGCAGACAAAGTAGCGTTCCCAGGCTCATCCTTTAAACTGCTGAAGCTGGTCTGACTTTATAGCATTATGTTACAGTAAATAAACATAGGACCACTATTTACCTCTAATCTGGGAGTCATGAAGATGCTTGGTAAAAATCTTCTCTCTTGTCTCAGGACAATGTAAAAATTAAGAAAGACCAGTCCTTACAAGCCATTCTGAAGTACAAGTAGGGATGTAGTAAGTGTATCCCTCTATGCAAACTGCCAACTTTTTCTTTGTAATTCTAAACCTAATGTCTTTTGGGAGCAAAATAAAGGCTACCTAATCCAGTCAGATTAGCCAAATGAGATAGATGTTTCAGAATGGCAGAAAGCTGTACATGTGTGACTTCAAACAGAGCTGTTTATCCAAAGTAGCAGACATTCTGGCTCATTTCCTGTAAGTACACATATAACCAAAAGAATGTTTCCTGCTTCTTGTTCAACATCTCCTAATTCATCGAGTCCTGAACATGAATGAAAAAACGCTGTGGTGGAAACTATCCTTGAAAGAACCTATAGAGCATGCTTGACAAAGACAGTCTTCTTGCAATGATCTCTATTTTGCATCATTTTGTCACAGAGAGTATGATTGTCCATCAGCCCTATAGTCTGTGTAAGAATACATAACTTGTATTTTATATTTACCTCAAAGTCAGCGGTTTCAGGCGGCAGCTAATTTTGTCAGAAGGGTGTAATTTCTCACCATCAGTGTTCAGATGGGAATCAAAACAGTAACAGTTCTGAGCGACTTCATCATTCAGGCCTCTTCTCTAACCCATGGGCATGGCATGTTACTGAGATCTTGCAAATACACCTGTAGCAGTGGGGAAGGTCCCACCTTCTGTACCTGTTCTGCAAGAGCATATGGAGTGATACATTAACTGCTCCATTTCTCCGAGGGATCTTTTTCAAAGCAAAGCACACTGGCATCTCTATTTCCACCATATTCAGATTCCTCGCCACCCACATTAAAGAGGAGTGTCATGCTAGGAAAAGGTTGATTTCTATTTTCCGGCCCCACACACTGAGCATGGGGCAGCATCTTAGAACAGCACCTCCTTCACCACACGTGCTGTCCACGTCTGTGGTAACTGCGTGATTAAAATCAGAGAACATTAGGATTCTGCAGCTTTGCAGAGATGTATAGCAAACCACCCACAGGGAAAGACACCACACTTAAAAAAGCAGATAAAAAATTGCATTGTTTTCTGCTAGTAATGATACACCAAAATCCTCTGAAATGAGGCACCTTGATGAATATTCAGCCATTCCAGTTTAGCAGCTGTACAAAAGAAAAGCTGTTAAAAATCCCAGTCTACACAATTTTCAGCAGATGTAAAATATGGCACAAAATAACAAAATCAAGGATAAAAATACATTTGCTGCCTTGCATCTTCATTTAATAGTTATTTCGAAACTTCCAAGAGTTTAGACCATAATATGAATTTAAATATAGCTTAATGACTTGGCTCCAGCCGAATGTATTCTTATTAAGCAAATATCTCTTGATTTGTCCTGATTAACCAACAGTCATTGCTCTTCACTAGTATTTAGTGAAACACAGTTTCTAGAAGGATCCCCAGTTAAGTAGACATCCCAGCTGAACCTACCATACCCCTGCTTAGATTCAATTCATGGTGGTTAGGTGGGGACATCCTTTAATGTGCACAGAATGTTACATCTGATACAATGATTATTTACAAAATAAAATGAAACAAAAAAAACAAACAAAAACAAACAGACAAAAAAAAACCAACCCCAAACTGTGAGAATATCTCATACCCAAAACAATGGTGTAACAAAACCAAGGCTTTTGGCATGGCCCTGAGTAAAGATATGGTAGCTACTTATCCTCTTAAAGCCCACCAAAAAGAGAGAGAGAAAAAAAGTAGGTATATCCTAGGAAGAACTAGGAAGACTTTGACCATTTCATCCCTGACCTTACTTCTCATTGCTCTTTCAGTGAGTAATGTTTAGACCGTGAAAGACTGCTCACCTCTACTGAGGAGGGCTCCTGTCAGCCTTGAACCCAGAGGAGTTATGTTATGGTTTCCACAATACTGTTATTTGACACAATATTACTCAAAATGAAAGTTAAATATGGTAATACATTATGGGATGAAAGTCCTAGATTAAACTGTCCAAGGACAGGAAACACATCCTGCTATGTTTCTAGAGTATCATGTAATTTACAGTCAGTGGGGTGAGTTCTTTGTAAGAATATTAATGTCTCCACCACTCAGCCAGGAATATTAAAGAGGCATTATTACCTTCTGAAACTGTAGACTAGAGACTGAAAAGCGTCTTTCTGCAAAAGCTTTATTCCCTGGAAAAGAAAGTCAGTAGGAGTTGCGTAATACACCTATTCCATGCTCTTACTGAAATCGTCTTCCACACTATACTCAACTTTAGCCAAGTGCTTTAGTCACCCTCTCTTAAAAAAATAAATTAAAGATTTTTTAAAAATCAGATCTTAATCCAGAATCTGCTCTTCTAACTATGCTATTGCAGAAACGACGATAACTGCTTAGGAAAGCATGTCTTAGGCTGAGTGGATTCCTATTCCTACTATTTTTTCTTCTCTATATTTAGGGTGCAAGTTCATATTAAGTAACTTCAGCAGCTAGTGTAGCTTTCTGTGTTTCCGTTCAATTTGGTATTTTTCTTGGTGTGGCAGACTATCTGACATTCAGATTCAAAAATTCTGACCATCTTTGGATGATTAGCTGGTGTGATAATCACACAGAGTTTGAAAAGTTTATTAGTAATAATGTTCTATACATCTACATGTAGGCCAGAATCACTGGCGTGAGTAGGCCTAAAATGTGCGAAAGAGCAGATGCGTCTTCTGTTTCATGCAGAGAGGTTGTGGGAGTAACTCCAACAGCTGATTAACTTAGCCACAAAGTCTTGCTAAATGAAGGAGGAAGTTTTGCCTTCAGCTTTTCATATCAGTCATGCTTTTGCCCACACAGTCATAAAATGGGAGAACTGATCAGCCAAGCTCAGCACCCCAAAGCAGACCTCCATTTTGAAGAAACTTTGCCATCTTGGTAATCAAAATTTGACAATAATAATATGTAATAAAGAAACATATATTAATGATTACTAAGGATGCAGATACAGTTTGGACCCTAATATGAAATGGGATTTTTTAGGCCAATCAGAAACAAAACATCAGAAAGAAATGAAAGCAAATAAGAACTAAATTAATCTTATTAAACTGTTTGACAGATCTAAAGAAATAAAAAGCAGTCATACTAGAAGTGTGAGGAATGAATCAGCACAGAGCTGTTTCATATTAATGTGTTAATTTTTTTTTATAGTCCATCCATAATGGATGAAACTGAGTCCTGATGAACTTTCATATGACAAGATACTAAATAAGAGTCAGAGCCATCACACAGACCACAAGCTAACCACACAGTAATCTAACATGAAAATGGATATTCATGTGCAGATTTAGAGGTATAGAAGAGAGCCTGGCATTTTGCTTGATCAAAACTACAAGCCAAAAAGATATTCTAAAAGGGTAATTTATGGATGGAGATAGCTGAATAAAGCTAAGTGAGCAAGATTTCAGTGCACAGCCAAAGATAGTTTGTATGATATGGTTCAACGTGCCATATACATACCATAATGGTCAAAATTCTGTTGCATGAAGAACATGGAATTTTCCAGACTTGCACGAAGTCAGTTAGCAACACAAGGCATATACATTTTCCAGACTTGCACGAAGTCAATGTTAGGAACACAAGGCATATATTCTGGGAATCTAATATCTAAAATAAGTGGAAGAATGAGAGACTTTTAAGTAGTTGACGGCACCTTTGCAAGAGAGACCCCGGCCATTATGTTAACTGGGAAATACCAAAGAGCAGATTGATACAGGCTCAAATTTCTCAGTTCCTCCACATTGTTTGGGTATGAAACACCGGGACATGTACATAGCTGTCAGAGTAAGGATAAAGAAGGCAAGGGTGATAGTGCTTATTTACATAAATGTGCCCTCAAACACTCTGTTCTATTCAACATATTACTTTCTGAATGCAAAAATGTGGATTAGAGAAATGGTGAACACTGTGGCTGCCTGTCCTTTAATTAAATAGATGTTCATAAGTCACCCAGCTTCTGATTCTTATTTATGTCAAAACCCATTTTAGCATTCTTGCAAGGGAAAAGGTCCTTTATGTGTTGATACTGACACACAAAGTAGGTAGAAAAGAATCTATGTGCAGATATGAATTGAGCCCACACTCAATTTTCCATTTGTCTGGTGCCTGCCTGGTGGTGAGCTTTTTTTTTTTTTTTTTTATTGTGGCAGTTATAATATGAGATTGTAATATGGTACTCAGAAATATCACAAGAGGCAACACCCCAAAACTTAATTCTGCCTGAATTTGAGGGAAAACTTCTTCACTATGAGGGTGAGGGTGAGGCCTTCTTCTCTGGAGATTCTCAAAACCCACTTGGACACGATCCTGTGCAACATGCTCTAGGTGACCAAGGGGGTTTGGACTGTATTTACGAAGGTCCCTTCTAACCTCAGTCACTCTGTGATTCTGTCAATCATTCTGTGATTCTAAATATATATATATATATAGATGATGGTGCTATTATGATTATTGGTGGTCATTATTATTGGTGGTACTGAGAGGCTTGGGCAGAGGGGAAAACTTTCCCAAACAGAACTATGTGCACACATACAGCGTCAGACATGCATTTTGAGTACAGCACTTCCAGGATGTACAGAGAACAGATGTACAGAGGAGCTCTTTGTTGTTCCTGCATCACTTAAGATACTGCTCATTAAATATATTTAAGAAGACTAAAATTCAGAGAAGGTCCATGACTAAGATTTATCATTGTTAATGTTCCTATTTAAAATGTTCCTGCAGTGCAGAAGGTCACTTTGTAAACACGGCACTTTTGTGCAATGGATGTATTTTCCCCTTTGCTTCACTGAACTTTACAGGTCTAAAATTTTTCACATGGCAATGTCAGTGTAGCTTACAAAATCCAACCTAGAAATACTTTTTTTTCCCCCTCTATCGTCTTACTTTCTTTAGAAATCATTTTGATAGCAGGAAATAATTTGTCATTTGAGATCTGATGGTAACAATTTAACATATTCATGCAAGAACAGCAAGGAAGGGCCAAAAGTGGTCAGCCAAGCAGAGCAGAAAGCTAGAGAAACATGTCTGGAATATCCATTTAAGAAGAAAGAAGCGTGCCTTGGCAATCACATTATCCTGAACTGCCAAAGGGACATTTTGCCTAAGCCTCAGGCTGTGAAAATTCATTTAGTTTTTATTCATTACTTTCATTGCCTGACTTCAAGGTTACATGTTTATAGTCAGTTACCTAACTCCACATTTAGGCACACAAATAAATGGGATGCATATAAGAGATACTGAACTCCAGCACACTTGCAAAAAAGTTCACGGGGTTAGAAACAATAAAAACTGTAACTATAAAGTCTCAGCTGAAATATTCAAAAGCCAATTGAGGTAGTTAATGACAATTTGAATTTTCTGTAAGCACAGAGCACTCGCCTTAAGTAAAGCAGGCTCTTCTGAGAGCATAAGTTGAGCAACTGATATCACAGATGGTTTTAAACATGTTGATCCATAGCCTGAAAAATGCAGTGTATATTTGTAAAACATGGACGTATCTAATAAACTGTTTAAATATTAGGCAACACAGCAAACTTGAGGTTGAAGTCACAGAAGAGAATGCTATAGGATACAAACATATAAGTCTACCATGGGAATGTACTGTGAACCAGATCAAATATTTTAGGCCAAAATTTCAGGATTGCCTAAAATCAGAGTTTTAATGTAATCCATTATGAAGATTCATAAAGCTAAAAAACTTCACAGCTAAATCTAAACCTGTGACTACGGTTGCCCTTCCATCAATTTAAGTGTGTGGAAGAGTTTAATTTTCAGTCCAGATCTTTCACTAATAGATACATGTACAATAAATATATACAATAAATATGTATGCAATGTTATGCATTCATTTTTCACAACTTCACCTTACCTTAAAGCAGATGGATGTTTTTAAAATGCAGCTTGAAAGTCGTGAAAAAAAAAGTCAGGCTGATCTAACATTTCAGAGTACAGAAGTTTTTACTTGATATTTAAAGAGGTATTGAACTTCTGCCATAGGAGATGAAGACTGTCATTGCCAAGAGATGGAAAAGCTGGTGAACAAAGGCGTAATGTTTTTGCAATGTTTCTAGATTATTAAAATGTTGACTATAATTTAACCACATGCAAGTCTAGAACCTAGAAATATGGGCTGTGTTCCAACAGCAGTGGATTTTGTTTTAAACAGGAACTTTGTGTTACCTCCTTCTCTGGGCTCATAAGTTGCCAGAACTCTTCTAGTAGGAAATTATTTCTGACACAAAAATAGTTTTCCTGCAAAACTGTGATTTTTGTCCTTGTCATCAACCATGAAATTAGAAGCACACTATCTAGCTACTATGAATGATGCCAGCCACATCCCTTTTCATGCTTCCAGGGAGGGTGACACATGAGAGCACAGAGTTTTGTCACTGTACAGTGGGACAGCACGCTGATGTTTGGCTGCAGCACAAATCAGGTGTATCCTCACACCATGCAACAATGTGGTGTGACTGCATCAACATCACACATAAATTAATCATCCTCCAGGGCAAGTACCGAAAGGTCTTAACCCTAGGAGCAGATTAGGACCAAATATTGGCCAGCACAGGAAAACATGATTAGGTAGATTATCCTGTCCTTTACTTGCTACCACAGAGGCTGCAGACAAGTACTGAGTACCACTCCGTGCTCAAACTGGAGATAAGGAAAAGGGAAGTATGACAGGCCTAATTCAGATTGCCTGACAGAGCCTGAAAATGCAGTTGCACAGCCCTTACCTCAGGTGCACTCATTTTCAAGCAAAATTATAAATGCCATCAAATTCAAAACATGCTTTGGAAAACATTCTAAATAGCTACATTACATCACTGCAGCTATTCTTGGGATGTGAGGCATAAAAGGAAAGGAACTAGAAATATCATTATCAAACCTATTCATTAAAGTGCACTTGTCTTACTTCAGAACACTTCTCCATTTGGGATTAACAAAAACAGCAAAGTTGACAGTATTAGGACACTCACTTGGAATGTGACTGCCCTGGTAGAGCAAACACCATCTTTACCTCATCTGCAGTTTCTTGGCAAATGTCTTAAAAACAAATCTGCTCTTCATATCAATGAAGAACAAGAGTAAACACACTGAAATCCCATTGCTTGTTATCACACAAGCATCCTATTTTCAGATCTCTAAACAATTTATGACGCTTAGGACGCAGGTTTTATGTCACTGCTGTGGCTTGCTGATTTCATATACTACCTCACCTGCGAGTAGCCCACAGACACTTTGAAGCCATAGGTTCACATAAAAGCAGGCAAGTGAGCTGCCACTTAGGAGCTGAGCTGCAGTAACCAACTACTCGTGCACCTTTGGGCTGCTCCAGTAGCCAGGATTACATTAAAGATATCCCACTTTGCGGCTCAGCAAGGTATCCAAAACAGCACAAGTGACCAGGCTGCTAATGGGACTTCTTATTTCAAGATTTTTGGGGGCATGTGACACAGTAGCTACTGCAGCTCAGTGGGCAGACAGCAACTTGCCAACCCACGAAAACTCAATTCTTTTCAGTCATGTAATCTTATCCTAACTATTAAAGAAGCTGTGCTGATAGTTAGGAATAGCTAAAACATGAAGAGGCTTTGGTTGTGTTCCCTCAGCCAAAGGCTCTGTGTGTGATTTAGGAATAGCATGTGGGGAAGGAGTTATTATTCCCAAAACTACTGATTTCTTCTTCAGCCTGAAACAGGGTGGATTTGGATCTGCCAGGTAGGATGAGGAAGCTATCCCACTCACCGGAAAATTGGGCCCAATTGGGCCTGCTGTAAATTTGAGAAAAATTAGGTCCTTGACTTTGTCTGTTCGTGACTAGTATACACACACTTTCTTTTAAAATCACCTTTTGGCTGTGGGCAGAAACCTTATTGCAGTCATCTGCACGAAGTGATTTAAAACAGCACATGGTTGTCTTTCAGTGTCACTGTGATTTTAGATCTTAGCATTTGCTATTTAGCAGGTCTTCACGATGCCTTTTCTCTATATGTCTGTAACACATACACTCTGGTTCCACATTTCTATTTTCTTTCAGTTGCCATCAAACAGCCCTTTCTCCACACCTCCAAAAAATAAAAATAACAAATCCAACCCCGCTTATTTTAAATGGCAACTTCATGCAAGGTTTCAACCCAAGGTTATTTTTTCTACCAGTTGTTTCTTTGAGAACAGATGGCATTTGCAATGGTTCAGAATATATCTATTTTTAAGTTTCTTTCTCATGCTTTTATTCTTCTGCAGTGGACTTAGCAATCAGAGAAAAATGCCTTAAGACCTTGGCTTTTTACATGCTGTTTCAAGCCATTTGGGAAATTATCTCCCATTGCAAGTGCCCAGCAGCCACACTGCTTTGTCCACCCTCTGCAACATTTCCTGTCAGGAATCGATAAGGAACAACCTGCTTCCGGCCGTGCCAACTCAGCAGAGCAGCAGAACATCGACATAACAGAATCACCAATGAGAAAGTTCAAATTAAAGTCATACACTACAAAGGGATCCCTTGTATGTGACATCTCAGGAAACAGTCCCATGTTTCACTGCAAAATCCGGTACCCCAAGGACATCTCATATGGTACCTGATTTTCTCTTTATTATTTCCTCTCCAAATTTCATATTCAGACAAGGCAGTAACTCCTCCAGAACTGGAGAAACATTGAAAAAGAAAAAGAGACAGGTACTGACATGTTATTTGGTTTACTGTTTCTTATACAACAAATTCATAGGATAAGTCAATCTTACTTTGCAAGTATCTGCAAGCTCAATTTGCCTCTATTTTGATCCATCTGCAAAAGAATCTACTCTTACAATGGAAAGCCAGCTAGCAAAATCTGAGCTTGAGCTTTTAAATCCTGCCGGAGAGATTGGGCCAGATTTTGGGGCATGTTAAGGCTAAGGGTTTCCTGGGTCAGAGTTGTTTTCTACCCAACAAAGCAGAAAGAGTTCCTATAAACTTGCATAAGCCCATATGGATGTATCTGAAGCTAATATTTAGAAAGAGTCATTTGAATAAGGAAGAAAATGCTGCTCTGAATGCTTAAAAAGGGAAGATGCACACAGCCACAGTGACTCATTCACCAAAGAAACACAAAAAACAACATCTCCAATTCACTGCCAGGAGGTCTCCAGATTCCACCAGCATCAGGAGCATCTTTGCTTCAGTTTCCTGACCTTGGTTCATTTCTTTTGTTCTTCTTTTCTGTCAGGCTAAGAGCTAAAGTGGTAATAGCTCAAAAGTACAATTTTGTAATGCAGCTCTGGCTCACTCCCTCTCTGACACCCTCCTGGGGCTTAACAAAATGTGGAAGAAATTGTGACGAAATGGATTGTGTCAGTAGGCTGAGGAAGTAATATTCAAATTAAATCATGGTAGATTTCCTCCCCAAACATCCTTAAGTTTGGGGAGAAATGAAAATGGAATCAATTGGGGATCAGATTAAATATCTGAATCCAATCGATAGGAGTCTGAAAATGAGGAAGAAGTTTCCATGAACGTGATTAACACCAAATCAGTGAGGGGAAATTTTCTGACTTTTTCTTCTGGTTTCACTGGTGAGGGTGTTCATTTGGAGTACTGAAGACTAGTGTTCTCCTTTTTCCTAACGGGCAGGATTTGATCTTCTTAAGAGAATGTCCTAGCAACTAGACTATGCTGAAGTTCTGTTTTTGAAACACTCCTAGCCACAGCTGTTCCTCTGTTCATAGCAAACTCAAACTATGTGTCCCTTTTCCCCTAAAAGTGCCCTAGCTGTGATGGCATCAAGTTATTCTTAACCTCTTTGAACCCATGAATGTATGTTAATTTCCAAAACACAGAACCATTTTGCAGCTCTGCTTTCATCCTACCTTCAGAAGTCGGATTTTAGATGCCCATAACATTTGGAAAAATGGAGTGGAACCTTTTCTGAAAAATGTACTCTTTCCTTATTCTGCATAGTTTCTTTAAACCAACACTTTTCATAGCAGAAAAATTGCCAAAGGGAAGGAAATAAGAAATCTTCCTAGAAATCTGAAGCTGTTTCACCATAAATATCACAGAAAAATATATTAAGGCCTCTTGGCTACCCTTCCAACCAAGTTATACAGTCCATTCCCTTCATGCCAAAGTATAAAGGTTCTGCCATTAGGCTGAATCCCCAGGGTCTGTCACAATAAGATTGTGTGAGAGCATATGAGAATTGCAAGTACAGTAAACGACCTTCTGGTCTCACATACGCTTAGTCTCTTGCTATTTGAGTGCTTCAAACAGTCAGTCTTGCCAGGTACCGATTTTCATACTAGTGCTGTTTTGTAGCACATTGCTTTGAACTTGTGAGGCTACTTGTCAAAGAAGGTGCTATTCAGCTCAGGAATAAAGTCAGTCTAACGTGGTCTTAAGAAATCACATAACCACAGAGAGCAAACAACTGAAGAAAGGCCCTTTTTCAGGCAGTCTGCAGAGACTAGTTTTCTCCCCCTCAGAAAGACACCATGCACATATTCCATATTCTTCAGTTCGAAGAAATATAATGTTGCAAATTCTAGCATTCAAAAGTGAGGAAGTGCTTGTGCAAATCTTAATTCTTTCCTATGGAGCATATATGCCAAGATCCAGTGTTTAGTTATATACTACTTTCCCACAGTTTCCAACTTTATTTAGCATGCTGATGGACTATGCTTTGGGCACAGAGTTGGCATATTAACTGCTCTGATAAGCAGAGGAGAGTTTGGAGAAGGTTTGCTTTCCTTTGACAACAGACCTGGAGTTAATGAGGCTCTAAAAGTGAAAGGTATCGGGGATTGCCTTCCTGTGTAGCCACACAGGGCTTGGAAACTTCATGGTCTGGAGCAAAAACACCTCTGCTTGCCCTAACCCCCCTACTGCAGGGTCATTAAGAGAGCTTGGTGGAGAAGGAAGGAGAAACCACCATGCATCAAGCTCTGGAACTGACTAGGAGAGAGTAGGAAGAGTTAGGAGGGAAGATCTGAAAAGACCTCAGGGTTTGCTTCCCATGTTCAGGGCTAGGAGTCATCACTCTCATATTGAGCTACAGACATAGTGAAGGGAGAGGCTGACAGTTAAATGCCCATGAGGTCAACATCAGGCAGGAGGGCATAGCCAAGGCACTTGACTCAGTCAGTGGCTGTATTTCCAAGTGCTGGTTTGACTCCAAGAGGATGAGCTGTCTCAGACTGCCTTGACAAGGGTGTTTTTTTGTAGTTGGGGCAAGTGTGTGCCATCCTGGAAAACAAGATTTTCCTGTGTCTCTGTCACAGCACAGATCTCACGGATTTCCTACTCAGTGATAGTGTTCCCTAAGACCCTTTCTAAGCAAGTATCCTAAACAAAACCACACTTTGTTTTCCAGGTGTCCAATTTGGGACATTTGATATACAGATTAAAAAAAAAAAAACACTGGAGGTTCGTGGGATCCGTACTTTAAATGCAAATATAAAAAGAGAATGAAATTCTAACTACCCTGATCTCTGGTATCTCAGATAGAGAATCCCAAATGAGTGGACACATCAGACAGTAACGACTTTAACATCTGCATCTCCGAAGCTCACATGTGTAATAGGGCTAACATCATTTCACCTCATTGAAGTGCTAGCTAAAGGCCGAAATCCACTCATGCTCATAAAGAGCTTAGAAACTATGATCAGAGCATTAGAAGTCCCTACGGAAAGCCTGTAGCCGGTGCAGGGTTCAGAAGAAATGTATTAAGTAGTATAAAAGTCTCAACACCAGGCGGTGAGAATAAAAGGAAATGGGTAAGCATCCTCCATTCTGAGTAAAGTGAGGAGTCCAAAGTGAGAAAACACAGTGTGAGCACCTGCTTGAAGATTATCTCAATGCAAACATACATGGAGCAGGGGAAAAAGATGAAGGAACAAATTAGGCATTTTAATAGCTGAATTTAAATCAGAAACATCTTACCGTCTTGCTTTGGGGGCACGGACACACAAACATACATGTGTTTATGCTGAATATTGACTCAGACACATCCTACTAACACCAGAAATCTCTCTCTCTCCCCCTCTCTCTTTCTCTCTATCTATATGAATACATATATGTATGTATATGTGTATATGTATATACATATATATGTATGCATGTGTATATATATAAATACACATATATAAATATATATATATACACCCCAAAAATGTGTGTGTATATACATATATATATACACACACATATACAAACACACTAACCAGTTTGCAGTCCAGGCTACTCTAACCTTAGCTTCTCTCCCCTGTGGACATAACTCATACAAGGTAAGCTTAAATAGCCTCAGGTTATGAATTAAAAATACTGTTTTATTTACAATTCTGTAGCGAATGATTCACTGTGGATATACGTCAACATATGCATTAAATATTCATCTTTCAGTGGTTTGTTTCTCCTGCTATAAGGCAATGCAGTGGCAGTACTAGTGCTTACACACTGGTGACAACTGCCTTACAACTATTATGAGTAGTCTTCTCTTCGATAAGGCAATAAATCACAACTTACTTGCCAGAAATATGTATTTTGAAAATCACTTGCTTTCACTTTCAGTAGCCTTGCTAGTTGGACCTAAAGTTAGCCTTCAGATAGTGCAGCCTTTTTGCTGCTACAGTCACCTAGTGCACTCCTAGGACCAACTAGATTCCAGCTCACGGGCACTGACTACATCCACCAGAGGCACGCAGGCATTCTTGGAGGAGCCTGTCTCCAGGAGCCACCTTGGGCCAGATCCTCACCCCCTCCAGAAAACACTTCCACCTTAAAAAAAAGTGTGACTCCACCTTATGAACCTTAATCCCAAATTTCGGAAGGCAACAGATTATCTAAGAAATATAAGTGCTTAAAAACATATATTGCCTTGCTCAGTGTAGAAGTACTAGTAAGAGCATGCATCTTTCATTCAGTCTCAGTAGAAAATAACAAATTACTGCAAAATACTGCTTTCTCCTGGACACAGGGAAGCCAGCCATTTAGCTGGAGAGCCTTTAAACATTTCTGTCCATTCTTAGTTATTCTGCACAGAGATCTTCTCTCTCTTTCTCGCTCTCTCTCTCTCTTTTTTTTCCCTATGGGGTATGCTCAATCATAAACAAAAGCTGGGAGCTGCTATTTGTGGAGCAAAGCTGAACAGTGTTTCTTCAGCTACTTAAACACAAGCCACTTGCAATACTTACACCTGAAATCTCACCGCAGCAACAGCAAAGTTCCAGTTACCTCAATTTTTCTCTTCTAACATGAAGGGGAAAGGATTACCAGAAAATGGCAGTTTTCTGGAAGAAACATATATATTTTTTTCTGTCCCATTCTCAGTTTAGTTCTTTGATTCAGTCTCTGACAATACTGCTGGGATTGTGTTTCTGTTTCACGGACAGTCCTTAGTGGAAACAGAAGTCTTGAAATGGTGGAAGTCGCACATGTCTTTTGGAAAATCGTTCTGATATGTTGATTATGGTATGCAGACAGTTCTCTCTCCAGAAACCATGATGTTTATCTTACTCTAGCTTGCTGTGAAACCCAATGGTGGTGGAAGATCTTAGGAGACACAATGATTTTTGTCAACGGGAATTTAAAACCTGGCTTAGTTATTGAGATCTGTCAGTAAGAAGAGAGTCAAAGCAATAAGAAGTCAAAACCAACACTGTTTCCAAAATCAAGACATGTCTTTGAACTTCTAATAAAGATTTCTTTATACTATGTATATTCTACTATGTACTGTATTTCAATATATTATGTATACTACATATATAGTATGAAACTACATATTGTATTAAATACTTTGAAATTTACAACAGAAAATTGTAACAACACCCACATCTCCATGTTCCAGAAAATACAGACACCTTGCAGAACTTTAGGAGCCTATAGAGTTTAATTCAGGCTGAAGAGGCCAATAGTGTGTCTGTGACTTCCAACTGAGCTGCATCACAGGTGAACAGCAGAGACCTACCATGCATCCTACCTCCACTTACACAGGCTGCAAATTTTAAAAGATTTGAACAGGCCACCATGTGTTTTGAAGAACAGATCTATGTTCACCATGAAAAAGAAGAAACTTAAATCATCACCCCAAACATCTCATCTCCAGCAGCGCCTGCTGTCTAAAGGGAAATAGGCAGGAGCAGTGACTACTGAAACAGCTGGCCCCAACTCCAACTCATGATCTCTGGCCTGGAAGCAGCAGCAAACCTCATTTCCCTGGATGCTGGCACAAGCAATGCAAGCTATGAAGACACGACTAGTTTGCTGTGCCCTTGGCAGCCTGCTACTGCGGAAGGCAAAAACCTGTATCACCTATGCTCCTCACTGGCCCTGTTTTTCAAGTCAATTCTCTATATTGTGTTCAAATGACTCTATTAGCACCTTGAAGGAAGTCATTTGGGCCTCACCTAAGGTTCAGGGAGATTTTAACAGTTGTCTTGACTCACAGACCTGTGGACTAATTGCCAGGAGCATTAGTCTTGACTCACAGACCTGTGGACCTGTGGACTAATTGCCAGGAGCATTCAGAGACCATTAAAGCCCACACACATTTTAGACAACTTCGATATTGCTTAGAACGGTACCCATTTGAGCTACGCTATAATTCAGTCATTATTATTTTCATGAAAAAGGCATATTCTCATCCCCCTTTCTCCATTTCACAGAGTGGGAAGTGCGCAGGAAGGATTTATCCCATATAAAAATAAATTATTAGTTGCATGTCAGAAAATGGCTGTGGAGAATAAAAACATCAATTATTCAGATGCAACAACAACAGCAACAAAATTTCAATTTTTTAAAAAGAAATAGGTTATCTATAAGCAATGGGTCCATTTTTTTTGTTCACAAAGCAATTACTATATCCTGCTCTGTATGGAGTATATGTATCAGATCTGACACACTGGTTTGATTACTGAAAGAGCAAAACAATGAGCTTTTACAGCCAAAAAAGACTTGAATTCTAACACATACCAATTCAGCTTGTGGAGAGATATTCCATTATGCTTTTAGAAGATTTTCCCCAAAATTGCCAGAAAAAGAAAAACATTTTTTACTTTTTTTTTTTAAGAAAGAGATTTTTTTCCCTTTTTAAAGTGCTGCTTCCACATGAATTGCAGGGAATCATCTTGGTGATACTTACTATGACTAAACACAACCTAACATACCACAGACCATAAATCTTACTGGTAAATTATTTATATCACTTTTGTAGCCAGAGGTGCTGAAGAGGCAGAGATAGGGACAGAGCCTGTGCACTCAGGCTGGGAGGTTGGTCAGTATCGACCTGTCACTGCTGCTGTTTCCCACGTGAACTAGGATGGATTAGCCCACCCTGCACGGCAGACACCTGCTCATTTGCTGCATTAGTTATTCTCCCTCTCACATGATCCAACCCCAAATAGGTCCCGACCCCAACTGAAGGACATTCCCAGCCTCCGCTAGGAAGAGCAACAGCCTCCCCACTCCTGAGATAGAACTACCTCGCTGTATATTTACCTCATTTTTTTTTTCCACTCTGGCAGGTTTTAATGAGGCTGGAAAAAAATAGCAAGAACAGATAATGAAAATGGTGTTTTTTGTGAAGAATTAGTTCAGTATTAGTTTGACTGAGGGATAAAATAGCAGACTGTGGGTTTTTTTTTTTTTTGCTTCATCATCTATTTTTCTTAAGATGACAAACAGCTAGCAAAATGATCATTAATAGGTAGTGACAAACAGTTTCCTGTGGTCTTAAAACAAACCATCAATTACAGAGAGTGTTTTTACTCCTGGAGGCTAAAATGCATTCAGTACCATTCAGTTGGCTGCATGTTTTTTGAGTGATGTGAAATGTAAGTAGTAAAAAAACATGTTCAAAAAACAAAATAGAAAAACCACTGTGCATTCTACAGACCAGTGTGCTTTGAAATCGCCTTCAACTGAGAATTAGATTATCAGTGTTCTTGGAAAACAGACTTTTTTTTTTTTTTACAATGTTTTAGCCTGATCTTCAATTGCCCCGATCATCATTCTTCAGTGGGTGTGTGAATGCTTAGGTGCCATAAAGCAAAGCTCATAGATGCAAGAAGGCCAGGCTGCAACTTTAATGGACACCACCAAGAATATTCGGTCTTATCGCTTCTTCTTTTCATTTTAGGTCTCCATCACTGACAGATCAAGAATGAGGAAACTTCGAATTAGCTACAAAATATTCAAGTGTGAAAGGCCAGAAAATTTTCTGCATTTATCATAGCAGAGAACACTTTACACTTCTAAACCACTCTTTTTTCCTTAATTTGTGTCCAACTTGAAACAGTCCCTAGAGAGAAAACACAGATTGCATTGGCCCACATTAAAAGAACAGTTCCTCACTGTATTACAAAAAGGGGAACCACTTGCACCACTGGAAACAATAGAAATTACAGCAGCCTAAAAATGTGTAAAACAGAGCATTGGCCCTTATGGGCCTACTTATATAATCTAAAATAAATTAAGATATCCAATTAAATTTGCTTTTTACAGTATCTCAGAAAAAAAAAACCCCAAAGCTATTGTATCTGAATTGCTGATTAAAAAAAAAAAAAAAAAAGCTTTTCTGCTGTAAGGCACAGAATGAAATATCTGGATGTTAAAATACCCATCAGCATTTTTTTATGCAATAAGACACGATGTTTGGAAAATGTGGCTTCAAAAGTATGGGCAATACGCAAGCAAGATCTGAAATTACAAGCTCTATAGAGCATTTCCAAAGCAAGAATACTTTTATTCTGAATTCCCTTTTATAAGTAGATTGCAGCATGTTACTGAGTTAGTCTGAGATGCCTCTGCAATAGGCTGCAATAATAGAAAATAATTAGTCTTAAGGTTCAGAAATAATTTTGTACTGCATAACTTGATTTTATGCATCTATCCCGTAGCCTGTTTCACAGCTGCCTATCAGCCATGGGATAGCCCTAAAGTTCCATATGGTATCCAGACTTTTTTCAAAGTTTTATAGACTTTAAATCTAGGTGGCCAGTTTAAGACTACCTGTAATCAATAATTCATTCCTTTGCTACTGGATGCATGCAAGAAAGCTCTTCTTGACAAGCGTAGGAACCATACATCTTTTTGATGCTGCATCCAACTCCAGCAGGACTCCAACAGGCTGATAGAGCCCTGCAAATGAACAGTTGGAGTCTTTGGGGTCCTTCCCATTTCACAGCTGTGTGCTATCCAGTAATTACTAACAGTTTTGCTGGCACAAAACAGTAACTGCACACCAAGACACAGCTGCTGTTACTAGTCATATATGAGACAGTTTGTCATTCCCTGCTCTGAACCAGAGCCACATCAGGGACTGGACTTCTCTTTGCATGTGGACACATGTTGAATTTGGAGACGATGTGGAACCATATGGAACATATGGATAGCTGGCACTCTGCAAATGGAAAGAGAAACCTGACTTCTCACAATGACAGAGATGCACATTTGCTTGTGCACATGCGTTCCCACCACATGGTAAAACTTACCCCCAGTTGTGTGCTCATGCTCTGCATGGTAAAATGATTCTCCCTTACCCCCAGTTGTGTGCTCATGCTCTGAGTGATAAACTAAGGCCTATCAAGACATTTCAGACTCGGATCGTTCTAATTACTCAGCCCAGCGGATATTGTCTCAGTGAGATAGGCCAGTGGTTTCAGAGGAAAGGGTGGGGTTATCTTGCTATCATGTAACCACAGTTCCAACCACAAAGAAAATATTTCCACCCATATAAATATTTAATATCAGCAGTATCTTCATGTAGAGGAACACAAAGTAGGGAACCCTTTGTGACTACCCTGAAACATACTAAATAGAACAGTACCAATTCCTTTCAGTAGAAATTGTTCATATTTACTATCTCTCAAAACCAAGACATATGAATGTAAGTTTTAAAACCCTGTTTTAAACCTGGGTAGGTTTACTTACTGAGGACGCACAAATTTTGCCATTAGCATGGCCTGTGTACAACTGGGTTCAGACTTCAGAAAAGAATATGGCCTCCTTTTTCAGCTGCAAATTATGTGTTTAATTATCCAACCTCAAATCATGCTTGCAATAAGTGCATGCACTAATGGGAAGGTCAGCTCAGAGTTAAACCTTTACAAGCTTGTTTTCAGGGTGCAGTCTTTAGCAGAGCAGACATGCACATTCATTGCAGTTTGAAACCACTGTCACTTTTTATCATTTTTTTCCAAAACCAAGAAAAATAATTGTTCTTTCCACCATCAGAAGAGCTTTTCATGGCCTAGAGTGATTGAGACACAAAGGTTTGGAGCAGTTGGGAAGTCTGTGATATCAAGTCTCATGCTATGTTCTTGTGGGAGGACAATATTTCTATTTCAAGACTTCCCTAAGTGTAAAATCTAACATATACAGCATGGGGGGTAACAGACTCTCCTACACTAGAAAGAAATCTTCAGACTCAAGACACAACAAAGCCCAGGGTTATTTCTTTCAACTATAGGCAAGGAATTACTAAGTCAATATTTGCTTGCAAAGGTCTTCAGGCAGGGACCATGGGCTAAATTATCATGCATGGAAGCTGAGACATGCTGACCAAAATTCTTAATGCTAACAAATGTTAAAGTGCAAGAGAAGTTCACCCTTTTATGTCAGATTTGAATTTGGCCCTCCAATTTTTCAAAATACATGTCTGAAAACAGGCCAGGTCCAACTCCACAGATTTGGAAGACTTTGACTGACATCAGCATGATTTGGATGGAGCTCATAATGTTTAAAAAAGACATTAACTTAACAAAAGGCAAAAAAAAAAGCACATAACTTCTGCTTCTGTTCTCATGATGGGCCTGGAAGCAACTTGGGGGTGCAGCTATGAGCTGGATGGACTGCTCTTGGTAGCAGGCAACCAGCCTTGCTCACCACCTTGGGATAAGCCTGGGGAGTGGGGACAGCTCCATGTACACTGCCTGGTCATCCAGCACAATCTTCCAAGGATCTGCCAGGCCATTCCTGGGGCAGAGATCAGACGAGCTGTACAGCGAGGCTGACAGAAAGCGCCGGACTGTCCACACAAAGGGTTCTTGCTCATTTTGCCAGTCATGCCAGACAGGCAAATACCATGAAGCTCCCAGGCAAAACTGTCTGATCTATTCCACTCCACATTTTTAAAGAAATAAATGTTTAGCTTTATAAGCCATCATACGGAGGCTTGGAGGTTGCCTCCATTTAAGCAGAAGTGTTTCTGACGTACTAAGCAGAAACCGTATCTAGGACAATTTAAAAAACAATCAAACAAACAAAAACATCAACACCACACACAAACAGCAAATCATGTGAGAGCTTAATGATGCCACATCAAGGAACCCATTTCCCAGATACTTTAAAGGACCATTCAATTGCGGAGATTTCATCATAGCTAAAGGTACATATGACCATACTTTTGCTGAGGCAAGGGCATTATCTTCTCCTATTTCATGTATAAATACTTATTTGTAAATACTTATTTCCTTCCACTTTCCTTTGTCTTCACCAGACCTCAACGCTAACTGGATCATGAAAAAGCAAGCTGACCCATAAGAAAAGCCCTTGACACTGAAACATGGCATGAAAACACCACAGCTTTAATCCTTCATGGGATTAGCTTGCTTAAATTTGACTAGAGAGAAGAGAAAATAAAGGATACACATGAAAAGACACCTGGTTACATCCCCTCATCAGTTCCATGAGTGCATTTTCTTGTACTTTTTTTCTTTGCTTTCTTTTTTAACATTTCTAGAGATCTCAAGTGAGTCAAAGTGTCCCTTACTTTCTCACGCACAAGAGGAACTGAAAAACATATCACAGAAGTTTTAGCTTTAAAGAGCCAGACACAAAAACACATTCTACTGCAGCATTAAACATATAATACGCAACAACCCCTGAGCTTTCCTGAAGAGTTGGCATCTTGCTTTTCTTGTCTCAAAACACGCAAGTCACACTTGGATGTGTTTTGTGCACCCCTGTCATCCATTCGCCAGGGGAAAAAAAAAAAAAAAGAACTTGGGGGTGAAAGCTTTCATTTCATAAATAAATAACAGAGAAAAAGGAACCTGGTGAGAAACATTAACATCAGAAATGGAAAAATGAGAAACCTAGAGGGAAGTATCGTGCAAAGTGCTTTGGGTGTTGAGGAGCTCTGAGGGAAAGTTGTGCAAGACAGCCCAAAAAGCAGGAAGAAGCATGTAGTCTGTATGCGTGCTATGTGTGCATGTTTCAGGAGAGGAAACAGATGATGGCAAAAGACACACAAAAAATAAAATACCAAGGAGAAAGGAAGAAAGAGACTTAAAACTCCTCAGTTGCACTTTGTAACTTCTCCCTTCCTCTCCCCACCCCAAATTTGTGTACTTGTTTGACTAGGTCGCTCAGACCAGAAATATTCATGAGAGCCATGTCTGTGTATAAGCAACCTCCTTCTCACAGATGCTAACCTAAGCACATTCCCCCAGCTTCAGCCATAGATGCAGAGTTCTCTGTCTGTAAAAACACTGCTTTTCCACTCAAGTTGAGCTGCCAAATTCTTACACAGGTTCCAACCTTTGAACATTTAACTTAGGGTCCTCCCTTCCTCCTTCCCCCTTCCTCCTCAATTAAAATGTATAAAGATATCAGTTACTTCAGAACAGAGTGCAGAAGTGAGAGGAAAAACAACAACTGAATATATTGTATTCTTCTTCACTTTTTAATTACGGGCAAAATGGAGGAAATATACTGGGAGCAAAATCAATCCAATTTGCTGCTCTTGATTTGTTTTTGATTTTCAGTGATGGTTTGACTCCTAAGACCAAATTCTCCCCGGGGAAAAATTCCACTAACTTTAAGGCAGTTCCTCCAATAGATATGTCTGATTACCCTTTTTTCTCATATCAGTGTGCTTTTCCTCTTTGTTCTCTGAACCTGAAAATATCTTTGATTGCAGGGCATTTCTCAACAAGCCCTTCAAATGAGATCTTCAAAGTGAGGAGCACTTCGTTTATATGACCAAGCTTCTGTCCATACCTATAGCGAGTTTTAAAGTGAATTAGAAATTACTTCAACTGTAAAAAATTAGGGGGAAGAAAAAAGGCTTTGCAATATTCAGCATTCTGATTAGAAGAAGGATTAAGTGGGACACACTGACTGATGTGAAGTATAAGTGATAGGAAAAAAATGACCTTTCCTTACACGCATAATTCATTAATTTAGCTTCCCCACTTCACATATACAAGATGTTTGTATTGCTATATATGTTGTGTATCAACATGATTATTTTAGCTCTGTTAATTTAAATCATGATAGAAAAGAATATATAGTTTATTCCTGCTAATCTTTTTCTTTTCTCTTCCAGGGCTTTTCGTTTTCTTAGGACCTCATAGGTCATCATATGAAGATAAATTTTGAGGATCCTGACTGTGGGTTCAGTTGAATCTAAACTCTATGGAATTTATGTTGCACTTCTCATTTTTCAGACCTACTATTCCTTTGTAAGTTATCCTATTTGGAAGGAACTGGAAAAGCATTTCCTTTTTTTTTTTTTTTTTGAAGATCTTGAAAGTCACATAAGAAAGATGAAATGACCATCAGTAGTTCCCACAGGGAAGGCTGGAAATAGAGAAGATTCATGAGTTGTTCTTAATGCATCAGCTTCTCCCACACTTTCTAAGCCCACATGAAAATCAGAACCCAATAGTAAAAGCCCTTACGATACTGTGCACCACTTAAAAAATTAAACAGTCTTCTAATGGAAAAAGATAACCAATTAAAGGCAAAAATGCCCATCTACCAACATAATGTTCACACTGCTCAGCCTGCTGGGGCTCTCTGTTTTGCTGTGAAGGCCTTTCCTGCTTTTCTTTTGTGTAGAACTAGCTGAAATGGGAGTCTAACAAAGGTGTCATTGTTTCCCAGGAGGATCTCCACTTTATTCTCCCACACATCCAGACATCCAGATATAAGTGCTAGGTGACTGGGATGAAATGTTGATAGCAGGGCAATATCAATATGGGCCGATCCATTGGCATTATCCTTCATATTGCTACAGTCCTTTGCTATTCAACTTTGTGAATCCAACTTCTCTCTTCTAGTGTGGGCAGTCTTTTTTCTTTCTTCATCTTTTCTCTCATCAGCAGTACTTCAAGGCTAACCAAGCAGCAATCATGTGGTTCTATCCAGAATATCAGTCTGTGGGAAACACATTAAAGGATATTTTTCTTTCTCTTCTAAAACACACTGTAAGGGACAAATCAACATCCTGAGAAATTCCGTGAAGGAATACTCCCTCCCAAGCCAAGGGGATACACCACAACAACAGAGCAATTGCTGTAAGAGTAGCCCACATTCTGGTGAAATGTGGTTAACAGAAAGTAGGAACACTTTTTTCCTGAAACATTTAGGGAAATATTTTTAAATGAAGGCATCTTTTATTCCTGAGGTAGGCTAAGAATACACATGTGATAAATTACTGTGGCACATGTGATGAAAGACTTTTGTGCAGAAACAACACAGGATGGCGAAGCCCATCTAGTATTTCACTGCCATTGCTGGAAGGCAGTGCACATCTAGTATGTATTTTGACCCTCTATCTCCTAGATATGCTTTCATATTTATTTTGCACCAGCTAAAGTGCTTGCTGTGAATCTTTGGGAATTGATACAACTCCCTAATCCAGCAGCAAATTAACTCAGAAAAACAAATCTGCCTGCTTAAGCAGTGGAATTAGCTCAACAGTTTTACAAGTCACAGAGCTAGTACAAGGGAGATAGATAAGAGGCCGAATAACTGCGAGCAATGGCAGATGATGGGAGGAATCTTTCCCCCTTTGGCAGCCATATATTGCTTTTAAGCATTAGCCGTCATATGCAGCTTCACCTTTGGAACCATGTGGATGTTGCCTCCTGGTCCTACAAAGTTATTCAGATAGAGTGGCAGGAAACTGGTATTCCAACCAGAAAAAGAAAGATGTGAGGGGAAAGTGATTTCCTTTTTCTGGATGAGTATTTGTATAGAGAAGCCATTTTTATCAGCTTTCTTTTAACAGCTCTTTAACATAGAATGCTTAAGGTTGGAAGGGAGCTCTAGAGGTCACCTAGTCCAACCTCCCTGCACACGCAGGGTCACGTGGCACAGGACTGTGTCCAAGCGGGTTTTGAAGATCTCCAGAGAAGGAGACTCCACAACCGCTCTGGGCAGCCTGTTCCAGTGCTCTGTTACCCTCACTGTTAAGAAATTTGTCCTTGAGTTCCTGGGGAACTTTTGATGCTTCAGTTTCCGTCTGTTTCCTCTAGTTCTGTCGGTGGCCACCAGAGAAAAGGGGCCAGCACCATCCTCCTCACTGCCTCCCTTGAGGTACTTATACACACTGATTAGATCCCCTCTCAGCCTTCTCTTCTCCAGGCTGAACAGGCCCAGCTCCCTCAGCCTCTCCTCATAGGGCAGATGTTCCAGGCCCCTGATCATCCTTGTAGCCCTGCGACATAAATTACTTCTTGGGAGTACAAGTTAAATTACTTCTTGGAGGTAACACTTGGGGTAAAGAACAGCCTTGTTAATTATCCAGCACCCTGTTTTTCGCACTGAGGAGAAGGAGCACTTAAATGTGCTTTGAGGCTGGATAACAAGTTGTTAAACAACACATGAGAAGACCTCTAGGCTTTTAAGGGAGGAATGGAAAACTGAGAAAGCAAGAGAAGGGAGAGGAAGAAGGATAGGGAAAAGGAAAGGAAAGAAACAAGTTGTACAGGTTATTATATATCAAAAAATAGATGACAAATTTCACTTCTTTCATTCTCTGAAGAACTTCTCAACTAAAAAACATGACTTTTAAAAAGCCATTAACCACAGTGCTTTGTCCTTTGAATAAGGGCAGTGTCTTTAAGGACATTGACCACAATGAGGCCCATAGACTTTCCTTGGAGGAGAGAGTGACCACTGCCCCTGAAGCCAAATGTTTCCCACTACAACCACCCATACTGGGGGCTTTGCAAGGGAGCAGTGCCACAGGATCATCACAGAAGCAATTTTCCTCCTGTGAATGAGCCTGGTGAGGGCTTGAGAATCAAACTGCTGTCACAGCACAGGCGAAGTCCTCAAAAAGCCCCAAAGTCCAGTGAAGTCCCAAATGAGGAAGTAGGCCTACAGGGATAGAAATTGCATCCTCCATAGCAATTGATGCTTAGGAAAAAATCAGCACAGTAACAGCTCTGAAATATAGACAGGAAGCCAAAAGTTTCTCCATATATAGTTACCTTGCAGGTTTATACTGTTGCAGCACCAAAGTTGAGGTCTACAATACTGCACCAAGTGGTGGCCTGCAGGTATTTACTGTTTACTGCTATCTCAGGAAGTCCATGCTGAAAGCAGTCCAGGGGAGGAGACTATGTTTTATCCACCACATGACACAGTTTTTGGCAATTCTGCCAAGGACTTTTGTTACTAGTGACAGGGATGAATAACATTCAGTGAGGTCGGCAGTAAGTTACTTTAAACTATTTTCGGGGGAAATTAATTTCCACAGAGGTTCTGGCTATCTGAACTTTGCTTTTAAAAAGCTGTGTTTTATTGTGGTCTAAGTTAAGGAAGGAAAGTAGCTGACTTGGTGCTATGTTTTCTGTGTTATCTTGAGGACATCTTTCTTTCAATAATAGAAGCAGCAATGGAAAAGGAGCATCCAATCAAAATGAGCTTCCATTTGCTGTTTCTCTTGCTACAATCACATTTATTGCTCTGTTGTTGCCATAAGAAACAGAGTCAGGCCTACTTACAACACAAACATATGTACATGGCATCTCTGCCAAGACCATTTTTGAGAAAACTGACTGCAAAAAGTACTGCAAAATCATCTCTTCTACCCCTCCACTCTTTAGAAGCCCAGCACCTAATCTCCAAATTTAAGACTTAACAGAGTGGAGCTTTTCTCCATCGTGGCCATCCCTGGGCCCTAGACTTGACTTACTCTTTGTATTCTTCAGGGTTATAGGTGCCCTCATTTAAGGTCTTACTCAGGTAAGAGGATAAAGGTTGCATTATGCCCTGAATGAGAAGAAAATATTTTCCATGAATTGCTTCAGATAGTATGTGCATACTACAAAATTTACCCTAAAATTTAGGAAAAACTAGCCCAGGCAACCTGTGTACAGTACACAGTGCCTTTCTACCCAGGTAGGTTGCAAAGCTTAATGCAAATCTCTCAGTGTCACATCTTGTCTTTCAATGTGTATGACTCCCTACATTTCAAAGAAATCTGAGAAAACATATGAAAATGCTAAATAGTCTTTTATTGAGGAGAGGCTGCCATTCTACACTGTGTTAGTCTTAGCACTAATATCAGGCACACTGTCTCTGCTCAAGATCCTTTCCATGGATATTGCTGGAAAGCACACTTTGATGTGATTAGATACTTTGCAGTGATTCCTTACTGAATGTATCACAAAAAAAAACAAAGATAGGTTGAAGCAAAGACTTCGCAGAATGGGATTTCCTTGTGTGTTTCTTAATATTACTATTTTGAAGAGAAATTATGAAAAGCAAGAAAAGCTTTAAGCAGCTTCAGTTTACATGTCCCTGAGGTTCCATGTGCTTGCAAAGAATTAGGTAAAAGCATACATAATCTGCAAGAAGAATTTTGAAAAACAATACCAAATACCAGAATTTGAATCCTCAAAAATACCAGAAAGAGGTAGCCATATAGGTAAATATTCTAATCTATACAGAGTCCTAGGCAAGAACAACTCTTGCCTAGGGGATCACTTTTTTAGCTGCCCTAAGAAATACAACTGCAAGACTAAAGCCGCCTTCTTTGCAGTCTTTACCCATCTTTGCTCTACTATCTTATAGAGTACTTTATATGTGTGGCTGGATGCTATGAAAACACCTCATCTTGGTCATCTGAAAAACTCCTCAGTAGCATGACAGGGTTCCCTACAATAAAACCCAAGCGTGCAGCAGTTTTCCTGAGCAATTCTACATGTACTGATCAGTATTAAACCAAACAATGTTTGATTCAGAGCATTACATACTGAGCCTCCATCATCAGTATGTGCCTGCCATTAGCATTCAAAATTAATGAATCAGTTCCTTACAAGAATGCTTTAGGTTTTTTTTTTTTTTTACACAATTATAAATTTTGTGGAGATTTATTTATCTTCAGATTTTTGACGCTGAAAAGTTTTTGTTCTCAAACTTTTTCCGTTTTTTTTTTGTAGCCACCTCCTACACTAGGATCTTACTTTTAAAAACAGACAAATGAAAGTCATATGAGATAACATGACTCCAGAGGTCCATGCTTTAATGAGACTAATCATTTAAAATACATGGATGCTGTCTGGTATCTCCATTTACCTGTGGACTTCACAAGTTTTGCTGACAATATCTAGAGCAAAATTTCAGGACAAGACACAGGCAGTCTTTCATTTCTGGTGAGAAAGGAGAAAGCAGTGGATTAAGGGGTACACACCTCTTGAGGGTAGGGAAAACACCATGGGACAGCTGAATGGCAACTCTCCACGTTAGCATCTTGGGGCAGCTGTGGCATGAAGGCACTAACCATTTCTCTTGGTCACTTCTATTGCGACTGTTAGAGCCAGAATCATTTCCCTGAGTGAAGGACTAGATTTTAATAGTCTTTTCTGACTCTGCAAATCAAGAACTCCAACACATGCCTAAGTCTTGATGCCCCAGAAAACTGCACCAGACAGAGTAAAACTCTACCACATAAAAAACAACTTCAGATCTTGGGAAACTTCAATGCACTTTATTCTAGGAATATTTTCATGGCAAACAGTTTACTCCTTTTTAAGCCATTTCACCTGTTTAAAAGTTGTAGAGAAATGGAAGAAGGGGTGGCACTCTTCATTTTATATAACAAAAAAAGAACTATCATTTTCCATTCCATTTGCAACTAGAAATGTTGGACTACTCAAACTAGACTATATTACTTACTTCCAGGAAAAAAATCAAATTAGAAAGATTTTCACTAGGAACATAATCAAGTTAGAAGGATTTTCACTAGCAAAATAATCGCTCTCAGGACATTTCCAAGTGGGAAAAACGAGATAAAAACATGAAAGCACACAGAGGACTAGAACGGAAGTGTCTGTTACTTCAGTTTCAAAAATTTTCCCTTCTTGCTGCAGGTACAACTTCTCGGTGTTTCGTTACAACTACCATAAGCTGGGATTGGTCCTGTGAGAGGAGGGTGTCATGCTACAGGTAATTCCCAACACATCAGATCCAAGAAGCAGCACTACTTTCTATAGGAATGGGGACCAGGCTGTGATCAGCTGCCTACTTTCTCCATCTACAAAACAATGGTGAGCAGAGTGGGGTTTATCCCTATGGTGTCCATCCCTAGGTCCTGGCCTGACCTAGTCATTGTATGCTTCAGTGTTATATGTACCTTCATTTGAGGTCTTATTCAAATAAAAGGGTAAAGGTTGCATTTTGTTCTTCAATAAGAAGAACATATTCTCCATGAATTGCTTCAGACAGGATGTGCATACTACAGAATTTACCCCACCCGGCAGGGGCAGGTCACATGGACAAAACCCCTGACATTTTTCAGCTCCTTTTAAAAGTTTGCATCCACACAGACACCATGACAGTTGCCGGACTCGCAGCCCTCAAGAAGCATGTTGCCACAGCTCAGAGCAGCTGTAGCAGCACTATCTGATGCAGCCGGATTGTAGTGCAGGACCAGTGGGGAGCCAGGCTCTCAGCCAGCGCCTTTTTAGCTTCTCTGCTGAAAGGTACCGAATTTGCAGCCATCAGTTAATTTTAGGCAGGCTCTCCCCACACGGTCGGGGCAGAAACCACCCCCTCGTGTCACCAGATGGTAGGCAGGCAAGATCTGCTTTTGTGCTTTTTTGCTCCTCAGACATTCACAAAAACACTAGGAAAAGCCCCAGGGGCACGAGTCACGCTCCAAGTCACATTGGATTTTGGAAGCTTCCTCAACATTGTAATTCCTAAGCAGCAACAGAGGGATATATTTAAAGTCTGACACCCTGCAGTTCAAGTGAAACACATCTGCTAGCAAAGATGTATTCCATTTCTGAAAACGGAATGTATATTACAGAGTCATAATATACTGCCACTCTGCCAGTGCCCATTTTTGAAAGGTCAGTAGCAGAAAGAGTCAGACTTTTTGATCTGGTAAGCCTTCATTTTTCAAGATCTAGCCTCCTACTGCTTACTCTGCCTCCCCAGACCAGGACCTTATTCCCAAACATCCCGGCATGGGAGAACCTGGACCCCAGTCCTGCAGCAGTTCTCACCTGAGGTGCTGCCCATTGCCCAGAGAAGCAGAGGAGCCACATTTTACTCTCTTGCACAGAAGACAGCTGCTGTGCTGCATAGAAGAGTGGTGCTTCAATGAATTTTCAATTCCCATGAAGCTCAGAAACAGCTGCTCAGCAACCTCAAAGTTAGGTGCCCTTAAAAATAAACCTTGACCATGCCCCATATTTTCTCTGGAAGTACACAGGTTTTGTTCTTGATGCTTTTCTGTTTGCCTCCAATACAGACATCATCCCACTGTTTGCAAGCTAACTGAGAATTGTGAGAGAGTACAACTGGCATACATCATATCGTCTTTCAGTAGTTAGCAGGAAAGAAGTCAGAGCAAGGTATCTTGGGCCCAGGACCCTGCATTTGGTGAACACACAAGCAAAGCTGTTTCCCAAAGGACCCTTTGCATGCAGCTGTGAAAGGGCAGGGCCAGAAATCATCATGGGCAAAGGACTTCTGTTTTTGGAGTTGTCCATCTGTCAAGGGCTGAAGATACACTTTCAGAAGTACTATTGCAGCTTAATCTTCCTAACTACCATCTTGTTGGATGCCCAGCACCCTACCTTTTTAAAGAGATTTCATGGGGTGTTTATCTGAATATAATCTCCCAGGAACGTTTATGGGGAGTTTTATTTAATACAGTCTGTGATCTGTATAAACATTACGTTAGTATTAGGCTAACCAAGTTCTGAGCTGAACTGGAAGTCGTGTGGGAGCTTTATTTGGGATATTAAAGTAACACAGTTCAATATATGATTTTATTTGCAGTAGACTGCTGGGAATTAGAGATTAGTCATATGGGGATTTTAACAGTTGTGAAGTTATGAGAGGCTGAGTCAATGGTTTTCATCTTGTAAAATGTCACCCAACAGTCTTGTTACTTCAGATTACAAGATTAAGAAGTTAAATACTTAAATCCCCAAAGAAAGGCTGGAGGTGGGAGGGAGACAAGCACTGAAGAAGGAGGGAAAAAGTATCTGCAAACATAGTTCCATGGTGCTCTCGCAAGTGACTAGAAAAATGGCATTGGTGTCTCCAAATTTAATTTTCTCTCCATGACCCTGTGTCAGGTCCATTCAGTTTCCTAGTCGATTATTAATTATCAGCCTTGAAAACTGCACTTGGGATCCACAAATCAAATTGTGTCTCTTTAAGCCTCCTAAATCATCATAATGAAGACTCTGCCCTTGGTAATTTACCTTTTGGTACTTTGAAGATCCAGAACAGAATCCATCTTATTCCATCCTGCAGTGCCACTGCGTGTTGGCTCTGGATCTTCTCTGAAGAAGCTCTCTTGTTTAAATATAAAGGAGACAAAGACAGACATTCTCTAGGTCTCCTCTCTTTTTTCTCCACTTTCTGCAAACAGACTGTATTTGTTGCACACATACTGCTGGCCATGCTGAGAGAATCTGTGGAAGATGTCTCTGAAGATGCTAGAAAAAACCTATAAAGTGAAAGACCATTTAGGACTACCTGTTTCTCTATCCTGATCTAAACAGTGTTGTGGCAGAACAGGCAGAGGATGAAAATAGAAAAGGAAGAAGACAACCTGACACAAATATAATAGAGATCTTCAACAAACCCTTCATTAACTAGGTTTTATCTAACACATACACAGGAAACCAGGTTTCTGTAACATCTAAACTTTTGGCCTTTGCCACCAGTATCAATAGCCACCAGTTGATATAAGTACAGAACACCCGTCTTATTTGAAGTACATCCTTCTTCACATTCTAGGCTTGATACTGATTTCATGTACACAAGTTTACAGTCTATTTAAACTCATGCTTTTAGGAAGGTGATAGTGCTTTACATTAGGAAGTGACACATGCTAGATTCACATATGGCAACTGCATGGTGAGTTGAAAAAGAAGTAATCAAGGGCTGTGCATAGGAGTTCCTGATTTGTGCCTTGGAGTTACTGCCACTGTGCCAGGTACAAAGGCAGAAGAAGAACAAACTCTTCTATGGAAAATAACGCTATTTTTGACTACTTACACATAACCAATATCAAGGATCAGATCTCTATGTCAGTCATGTTAGCCTTTGAGCCAATTCCAGGCTCTGTGTACTGAAGCCTATCTCATTTTCACTGTCTGCAGACCAATGACTGGTAATTATTCTGTCCCAGAATTAGCATCCAGTTGAGTATTTACTCCCCTCTCCCCAAAAAGAAACCTACTCCAAAAATATATATCAACTACAAGCTTAAAACTTTGTCACATACCACTTTTCAGAATGGAAAAAATAGTAACGATCCATGATATTCAATCCATTCATTCTTCAAATGCTTGGGGCGATGGAGCAAGGAGAAAGAAAATTATCACATAGCAGTTAAATGAACAGGAAACCACAACCTGCTAAGGAAAGTTAACTACGTAAGATTGCAACAAATGCAATTTCCAAAAAAAACCTTCTACTTAGCATGTCGTATAAAAGAGAACCTCATATAAGGTTCAAAGAGTTGCAGAATTGAACTTTTGTTTAGGTTCTTATGTTTTTGTCTGAATTTCATTTTTTTCCTGTTCTCATTTCCAATTTACAGGAATCTAAAATAGCCACTGTAATAGATTAAAGACGAGAGTCCTGATGCAGATTTCATTTCAGGAATTCCCTGCATACCTGTGGGATACTGGGGAGCTACGTCAGGATGTGCATCAGTTTCCGACACACCATGGCAGTACTCATTTTCTTAGAGCCTTCTCAAACAGGAACAGTTATGACACTAGCCTTCCTCTGAGAGACTAAGTAAGCAAATTCACCTCAGTCAGTGCTGTTGCATGACTCTATTCCTTGCTCTTTAATGCTTTAGCTTAAGAATTTACACTTTGTAGAATGATCACCTGCCATCACAGCTAGAGATGACTAGGTACCTAGAATAATGCAGAGGGTTATGCAGTAATGCTAGTAATCATTCCAAGAAGGATATAGGATAATAATTTTTCATTCTTCCTTTGAGACAAATTATCCATTCTTACCCCGCTTTTTTCTATCTCCTAAGTCTCTTAATCACTGCTAAACTATCATCAAGGTAACTATATTCATGCATGTCATCTAATCCAATTTTGAACCCTTTTAAGCATTTGACATAGCACACATGCTATGACAACAAGTTCCATTAGATACCAACCACTGTGAGAAAAGTTCTCCCTATAGACCTTTAAACCTGCACCTCAATGAATTTTCTTGGATATTCTTGCCTTATGGCAGACCATAGCAGTTCCTTACTCACCTTTTCCATGCCATTCATAGCACCTCCCACTTCTTTTTTTTTCCCCAAACTGGAGAACTGTTAAAAAAGCTATATACAGAATCACAGAATGGTTGAGGTTGGAAGGGACCTCTAGAGATCATCTAGTCCAAACCCCCTGCTCCAGTAAGGTCACCAAGAGCATGTTGCACAGAATGACATACAGGCAGGTGTTGAATATCTCCAGAGAAGGATAATAATATCTGATGGAGTGGTCGTAATGGGAATGACATGGTGGGGTGGTAATAATGACTAAGCGAGCGAGTAGGGTTGGGCTGGGGCTGGAGGGCCAGCAGAGTGCAGGCCAGAGGGGAGGCCAGCATATGCTAGTAGGCTAGTATAGAGGGCAGAGCAGAGGGTGGAGGGTCAGGTACAGGGTCCAGTAGCGGGGAGGGGAGTGTAGGGCAGGACGGTGTAGAGTAGAGGGAGGGTAGGTAGAGTACAGGGTGGAAGAGAGGGGTTAGGTAGAGCGGGTGGAGGTCGGGGCTAGTGTAGGGTAGAGGGGAGGGTGGATGTAGGGGGTGGGGCAGAGCGAAGGGGAGGGCAGATGTAGGGGGTGGAGTAGAGGAGGGGCAGTGAAGAGAAGAGGAGGGTGGAGATGGGGCCTTGGGTAGGTAGGCTTAGGGTAGAGTTAGGTAAGGGCAGGATCAGGGTAGCTTTGGGCTAGGGTTAGGTTAGGGCAGGATCAGGGTAGCTTTGGGCTAGGGTTAGGTTAGGGCAGGGAGCATTCAGGTAGGTAGGCTTAGAGTAGGCTTAGGGTAGGGCAGGTAAGCTTATGATAAATAGGCTTAGGATAGGCTTAGGATAGGTAGGGTTATGGTAAAAAGTACCATATTTATGAAAAGTACCATCTGTCCTTCTTGCCTTTTTTTGTGCATTTTCCAGTCCTACTACATTGCATTCAAGATGGTGTGATCAGTCCTGCACAGATTTACGCAGGGACATAATGATGCTTGATCTTAGTTCCTTTCTTCATTGTATCTTGCCTTCTATCATTCAGGTCGTAAGGGACCTGAAACAATAGTTTTCTGTAATGCAGAGGCAGTAGCTTCTGTGCCCCAGCTGAAACAGTCTGGGTTACAGGGGATTCAGGCTCAGATGAATGAGAGAATGCCAACAATAAAAAAGAAAAAATAGAATGAAATAAAATGAGGCAGTCAGGCTAGAATTTATTTTAAGAGAAGAGATAGTGAGATAATAAAAAAGAAAAATGTATGCAAGCTTTCCTAGCACAGAGTTTTGGAGGGGGAAAAATCATATTTTATTGTCAAGCTGTGGTTTGAAAAAGTGTCACTGAGGAAACCATACCAGAAATTTAGAGTATGTCTATGCTGCACAATGCTGATTTACCCAGCTGAGCACTCTGCTAATACAGCTATATTGCTTATAGTACTTACAGCTAACTAGTTTAGAAGTTTCTCTGAAATCTCTTCACCAAATTGCACTGCGCAATGGAGAAATACTTTTTCTTTTTTGGCTTCAGACTACAGGGCACCTTGAAAAGGAAGGTAGCATATAATGATCTCCTGTGTAACAGTGAAATGGCAACTGTGGTGCCCTTACATAGGGTGTTGACTGTACCTCACAGAAAGACCTCAATCCCCCAGGCATGGAGGTCTTTTGCAACATATGCAGTTAACTGTGCATAAATGAATATTCTTTCTAATTTCAACAGAAGTGCTCACAGGCACAAACCCAGGCACCATGTTTTGCTGCAGTAGTAGCTACCAAAACAAGTAAACTCCCAAAACAGTGAAAACTAGCTCTGAAAAAGAGCCTTTGCATTTGACGTGACAAGACCAAATACGAATGCATTTGTTGAACATAGGATAGGGTATTTACTGTACACCTGAATTCACCCTAACTCTAACTGGGCCCAAAGTATATGAGCTAGATGAAGTTTTATTCAATTAAACTGCGGATGCAGCAGATCTAGATCTAGAGAGACAAGTTATCTCTGGCCATAACAACATAGCAACACCCACATATGCACAGAGAATAGATGCTCATGAAGGGCCAGGGTCTGTCTCTGGGGAGAAACCACAAGTTGTTGCCTAAAACCGTTTAGTGAAAGCTACCACAAGTAAGCCTAAAGGGGCAACCCCATCTGCCTTGCAGCCACCAACCCAGAAATTCATCAGCAATGGAAAACGAAACAGCCTGGCCTTGAGCTGCAGAGCCCCCTTCAAGAACATGCAATGACACTCAACACTAAGTGGTACTTAGAGGTATTCAAATGTTTCCAAGAAGCTCTTCACTGAAATATGCACATAATAATCACACCTCCTGGACACCGAGTAGCTATCCCCACAGGCCAGTCTGTGAGAAATGCAGTATTAAATTAACAGCTACCCATGACACATAGAACTGACATAATGGATGATGTATTTTTGGCCAGATTTCCTGTCTGTCAGCTCTCTTAGTAAATTTTCATTCTCTTTAGCTAATTTTAACCAAATTTGAAAGAAGGATTGAAGTCTCACAGATAATTATATTTTTATAAGTTTCAGGGATGTGGCAGCTGGAGAGATGAGCAAGACCAAAATTAGTGCCTTCTATTAAGGGGGAGGCAGGCAAAACCCGGCCGTTATGCATTCCAGTTAGCCTCAGAGAGCCAACGAATCAGTACACGTACAGCTGCAGGCTAACATAGCCAGTGTTTTCTCTTGTCCAATGGGGTCATTAGGAAGGACATGGAAAAGAGCTGGTAGTTTTGCACTGGTGCACTGACAGGATGCCAAATTTAATTAGTTCTGCTATTCTCGTAATAGTTGCTACTACTTTGTTGAGGTATTAGTAATGGCAGAGCATCCACTGAAAATATGATGATTTGTGAAAGAATAAGCAGCCAAAAATAAGTATTAGAAAATGTAGATATGCAGGAAAAAAGCAATGTTGAAATCTCAACAATGAAGTATTATTCTGAGCATTCATTTTTTCATCTTTTAATCCCATGTAATTAGAAAATGAGATTGGACAGTGAATTTTGTTATTATTAAGCAGGAATTCAGAAGCATCTCAGGACAATCTTCAGCTATTTTTCAAATTCAGGGAATTTGTGTTTTGTCTTTAAATTAAATGCAAAGAAAAAAAATTCAGAAATAAAAATGTTATTGTTCAAGGAAGAGTAATAAAGTACAAATGCCTCTCCTTCAGTGAACTGTCTTTGTAAATGAACGAGAATGCTGAAGTCAATAAATAACCATTTTCAAGATTTATACTGAGCAGCTGTGTCTTACAGTGTAGTTTCAGTTGTGAGATCTCAGAAAACACAAGGAAAGATTCAGTTGCTATATTTAGTCAGAGTGATATTCACAAAGCTTTTTCAATTGTTGCTTGCAGCATCAATATAGTAAAAGTTGAGAGTCACCAATTTCTATGATGGGTAAATACAGTTCTCCACACATGAAACCATACACACAGGCATATGGTTATTCAGTAGAATGAGAAGGTTTTATTTGCTCATTATCAAGTGCAAGTTTGCTAGCAGACTATCTGGAAGAACTTGTTAAAAAGCAATGCAAAATTAAGTCAAAATTAGGACCAACACAGACACAAACAGCAAACAGCCCTGACCTTTGGATCACAGACTAGAAAATAAAAAGTGGGAGAGCTGATCAGAACGAGAGTTAAAGTATGACCATATATGCAGTGGGCATGAATATTAGAGAGCTATCCAAGGAACATTGACAGAGACTGCCATGGGCATAGCGATTCAATCCCTAAATGGAACAAACATCTAGAATCATAAAGAACACATACCACATGCTTTAAAAAGGGAAATTTGGTAAAAATTGATTAAACATCTAGTCCATACTATAAAATTAAAAAACTGCTAGAAAGTGCTTTGTGCCTTGTGGAAGAGATATTCATGTTTGCATACAGTGTGTGGTAATCAGAGAGTTGGAAAAACATCTACATTTGGATACTGCATCCTCAAAAGAATTTTGAGATTCTAAGTGCCATCAGTTAACCATGAAACTTGGGCTCCTAAGTATGTCAATTTCCTTAATTTTGGAACCTGAGCCACTCATGCCTCTTTAACTATTTTTACCTTTGGGTTAAATTTTAAACTCAGCAGACTAGGGACTGTCTCATATGTTTATGTCCTTACCTGTTCCCAAAATACAAAGATCAGCAGACCACTCATTCCTACGAAAAGAAAAAGACAGGACACCTTATGGCAATGCTCAAACAAGAGAGCCACCATGACTGAGCTCACAGTCTGACTGGTGCATAGAGGGTATAGGAAAGCTGGTTATTAAACATTTGTTCTTCTATTAATAGGCTGATGGAGTGCATCATTATCAAAAGGAAACACGCATGTCTGTGACTACTTTGATATAGCTGTTTCTGTTATTTGTTGTCATGAGGAGTCCTTGAAAAGAATATATGATTTCAACGATACATAGTACAGATGACAGTATTCAGTGTGCAGCCTTTACTGTTCCTGTGTCTTTGAACAGCACTTGGTGACCTAGAATATTCTGAGCAGGGCCACAGGAGTGGTGCATTAAAAAGAATTTATTAAATACTGATTTTTCTTCTTCTAGCACCGGACATCAAGATAAATGCCAGAAATTCATCTATCCTGTTGAAGCTGACCTGGAAAAGGTGCTTCATCAAGTTCTAATGCATAGAAGTGGAGACATGAACAAAGAATCAAGAAACATTTCTAGCTTTTCAAAAAAACAGCAGTCTCTGTCAGTGTTCTGAACAGATGCTCAAAATATCTCATGCAATTGGTATTAGTTTAGGCATAGCTACGACAGTGCTCTCCTACACTTCAACCACAGACCCATTCTCCTATGAAAATTATCCTAATATTGAAACTACAAGAAGTTTGACTTGTAAAGCAGAACTCAGACTTACCCAGGAACTTTCCTTATCCAAAACTTCACACTAGTGTGGCTTTGAACATTGCTTGGGC
>NW_010577774.1:94732-112264 GCF_000705375.1 Tinamus guttatus
ATTCCTGAGTCATACTCAGTAACTTATGGCATCTTGCTGTTAAGCTGGTTTATGATACAGTGCTTCTAGTTCGCAGTAGATTCTGCAAAGAAATTTCACAATTACTATATCTTTGCACTAGACCTTGAAAAGAAATGCTGAATTTTCTTACTTTACTGACTGCTAATATGAGAGTGTCATTCAGTGACTATTGCATTCACTCTAAATTGATAAATAAACAAAAAGTTGCCTCCAGAATTCAGCTCTAGATTTTAAGGCCAGCTTGACTTTTTCCAGAATTGGGTAAGTTCCAAGGTTGAGAGAAAAGAGAGAGCCAGCATTGTGATTGCACTGGAGACCAGCTGAAACTTAAACCAGGGTACAGTCTTCCTGGCACCTTCAGTGCTACTGTATCCACTTTGCAAAGAGAAAACTCGAGGACATTTTAATGATTTATTCAAGCCATGGTCAGGTTGTTTACAGTTCTCTGCTGACTATGTGACACATACCCTTGGAAACAGAGTTTCAACTTACCAACATTTTTCCAGAAAATTTGGAGTAGCTGACCTCTGTGGGAGAGTAATAGCCCCAAAAGATTGTGAGGTCTTTGTCCTTAAAGATTTTAAAGACCTAACTGAATAAATGCCTGAGTAACCTCATAGCTGACTTCATAGTTTACCTGGCTTTAAGGAGGAGGCAGGACAAGAGACTTCTTGAGGTCCCTTCCAACCTTCCAGGTATCCTATAATCCTATCGGAATGTGGAAGACTTGCAAACAAAACGTTTTCTGCAGTATTTCCCCCCATGGATTACAAGATTAAGTATTTTCAAATACTAAACTCCAAAAGAAAAACCTATTTGTCCTGTATCCTATTCAGATATGCTATTACAGACTAAAAGACATTTGGCCTATCTCAAAGCATGGGTCCTCATTTCAATGTCTTGTGACCCAAACCAAGTTCTTCTCATTTTACTTGTTGATATAGTGGTTATTTGCAGTCTTTTTAAGCCTAGTGGCCTGAAAACATAGGAAAAAATACTGACATCTCATTGTCACCTCATCAATGAGATCTGTTGGAGAAAACTCTACTTCCACAAGACTCTTGGTAAGACTTGGCAGAGTAAGGAGCTTTACAGGAGAACCTGCTGAGGAGCACAGGGAGATAGCTGGAAAGCACAGGGGCCTAATTTTCATGTGTGTTTTGTACAATCTGGGGCTCTTTCTGTTAGAGTGGAAGAGTTTTTCAGCTGAAGGTGGACCTAACACCCATCTTCACATACGGGAAAATGCAGTCTAAAGCAAATTTCAACATTCATTTAATGAGGGGTGAAAGCTTGCAATGCTGTGGCAGAGCTGCTTGTGGCATAGAGAGTCCTGAGGGAGTTCTGGATCTGAGAGGGACGATGAAGACCCTGTTTGGAAGTCATTATGGAGGCAGTACAGATTGTCTAAGGCACTGCTTCAGTTCTTGAATGAAATCATGGAACCTCAGAATAATTAAAGTAAAAAGGTACCTCTGGAGGTCATCTAGTCCAATTTCCTGCTCAAAGCAAGGTCAAGTTGCTCAGAGCCCTATCCAGATGAATTCTGAATACCTCCAAAGATGAAGATCCCACAAATTTTCTGGGCAACCACTTCTGGGATTGACTGTGAAAATTGTTTTTCTTACATCTAGCTGGACTTTCTCCTGCTCTAACTTCTGTTTTCTGTCTCTCATCCTTCCTGGCTGCATCTATAACTACCCATTAGGCAGTTGTTGACACCAATTAGATCCTGTCCCCACTCCTTAGCCTTGTGTTCTCAACAATGAACAAACCCAGCTCCCTCAGCTTCTTCTTGCATTTCATGCTCCATTAGGGCTCTATGTCCATCCCCAAAGCATCTTAGTGGCCTTTTCTCAGATTCACTCCAAGTTGTCAATATCCCTCCTGTACTAGAGAGCTCAAAACTGGACACAGTATGCCAAATACAGCCTTACAAGGGCTGCATAGAGAGCATAAGTATCTCATGTGAACTGAAGGCTAAGCTTCTGCTAACACAACTCCTTCTAGAGTTTCCACTGTAATTGCCCTCCCTGCAGCAAGCTTCACTAGAATGGTAATATTGGTAATTTGCTTTTGACAGAGCATAATATAAGTTTGTTCACTTGCTCTACATTTAGGAAGCTGACCAAGTGTTACTAAAAATGACTTCTTTTCCCTCTGCAGGTACAATTCTCTCACTTGTATTTGTATTAAATCCTGTTTTGCTCTGTGAGTAGTCCTGCTTATTTCTGGGATGACAGCAGTGGCAAATTTTGGCCTATAATATCTGTGTGCTTCAGAAAGTGAGAGTGGAAGAGAGACAGAGAAGGAATTAGAGCACGACATATTCTCAGTAACCACCCACGTATGCCCACAGAAAAGAAGTCTCATTCTACAAGAAGCTATTAATTATATTTTAAAGCTCTACTGGTTTATTGAACTGTTTTGGAAGAGTCAGCTACAAAATCAGCTTGATTCTATCATTATAACCAGACAAATAAAAAAATCTAATTAAAAAAAAGAAGGATCTACTAAGAAGCCCTCTAAAGATTACAATGAGTCAAAGGAGTTTTAATTTTTTTTCCACCTTGTCTACTTTTATTTAATTTCATAAATATTGGCATAAAATTCACAGGTACCTAGCTTTCAGGCTGTTGATACCCTCCTCTTAATAGCTGGCCTGTCCCCTAAGATTTTCCAATGAAGACTTTGCATGATAGGGTAGAAGCCAGTAAAATCCTAAAACATTAGTCAAACTTAAAAAGCAAGCAAGCAAGCAAACCCATCCAAAACCTACTCAGAAGAGCAGAGAGGAAACACAGACAAGTTAAAGCAGACAGTCTATCAAATTGACTTCTCCAGAGACATCCATTAAGCCATGGCAGAAGAGAGATTAGAGTTCCAGGTCATCAAGTCCATCCTGGCCTATGCCTGTATCTGTCTATGGCAAATGTTCCCACTGTTGCTACTTGGTTTGGGCCCTCTGTGGGGCCCAGGAACTGAAGAACTGTGGTGACATTGTGCTAAGGATAACCAGACTCTCCTGGAGGGTGATTCCAGAAGCTATAATACTGAAAGCTGTATGAAATGTGCAGCAAAGACTAAGCTGAGATGAAAAAATGAAAAGGAGCCTATTGCCCTTTCCATCCTCAGCTATTAAGCTCCACAGTCCTTTTATCTTCCAGACTACCGACTTTTTTCCTTTCCAGGTGACAATATTTACCACAAAATTACCAAATCCAACATACAGCTTCTCTCCTCTAGCACTAGATGAGCACATCTGAGGCACTAGATGACTAGCCAGCATCAGTCTATCCCTGCAGTTCAGGCAGGAGAAGGAGGCTTGCAAGCACCCAGGGAAGCCAGTGAGCTCCAGTTACATATGGTCTTCCTTCCCTCTCCATGTCTGCCACACTATGTTAACATTTACCATAAACTTGCTTTTTGGCAGACCTTTCCCCATCCCATTAGTTTGACACCTCCAAGGGAGAAGGCTGAAGAAACTGGGATATCTACAGGATCTCTTTGGTCTGTTTTCTCACCAGTGAACCAAATTGTGTTCTAATGCTCACCACAGAACTAGCTTCCAGAGCAAGACAGCTTTCACCATAAAACTTTGTTTGGAAAAACCCAGGACGCCTTTACACAAATTGCTTTACAGTGGGGTGAAAAACCATAACATGAAAACACCTTCCCACCACCTTTCCCCAAGTTAGCTGGTAAGGCTAAAGGAACATTTCCACGAGCACATCTACATAGCCAGTGTACAGTAGAACTGGGACTTTCTGCTGCTGCACACTCTGCTCTGATCCAGCTCTCTGCTTATGCCTGCTGGGTAAAATGCACTGATATACTCCTGCTCTCACCCTTCATACTCTATCCCACCTTCTGTGTTCTTCAGTTGTCTCAGGAGTAAAACACCTAACAAATGATGCCGGTGTCCAAGTCATCACTGGACTCTCACAGATATCTGGCTTGAGTTTCTCTCTCTGCAGAAGTATTGCTCCGTGTTTCTGCAGTCTTGAGCAAGCATTAACACCAGTATGTCCCCTTTATGCATTGTGCCCTGCTTCCACTAGGATGTTTTGCAGCAAGATAAATTGGTCTCACCACCTACTCTGCTGCAAGCACTCAGTCTTCCTGGCACTTAAGAAGTAGTCTTTAAATCCAGGAGAGCCTCCCTCCTGGAGGTGTGGCACTGCGGGAATGAAAGCCTGGATATTGCTCTCAGAGCGAATGGGAAGCAATGTCTGCTCTCATCATTTCATTAAAAGTGCCTCTTTCCAAGCAGTGCTGATCCCAGGGATATTTAAGTAGAATCAAAGTGAGATAAAGAATATTACTATATTAATACATATATGTATATTCCTGCCCCTCCCACCATCTTCCTCCCTTGCCATCAGCAACTAGCATATCTGATGAGAGATGCAGCAAGGAAACAATTTCAGGTTAAGTGCATCACGTACTGACTCACTGCCATGAAGCTCTACACTTCAACAGCATTCCTGGTGAACGACTATGAAATATTCATCATCTCATATTTGTAAATGGCCCGGGAACATACTGAGTAAATGACCTCCGATGAAGCGCCTCACATTAAAATGGAACAGCAGCCAGCTCGAGCAAGGGAGCTACAAACTACGCATGTTTTGTCAGCACAGACAAGCAGCAAACACAAACAGAAAGAAATCTAGTTGGAATCATCATCCTGACAGGGAGAAACAAATGAGGAGCTAGCCTGTTTACTTCAGAGAGACCCACTGGTGGGGCTGCCTGAGACAGGAGCAAGTAGGGTAATCTGGGCTAAATTTTACTCTCCGCCCTCTCTCATCATTGGGAAATTAACTCAGTGAGGAAGGCGCATGAGCTGTTCTGTCCTCTCCCTGTGTATATTGGCCACAGTTATCAACACCGTCCCCTCCCTTCTTCCTGCATTTACACTGCATAGTACAACTACTCCTTAGCAAGGGGTCTGGTCCCTAAGACAGGAAACACAAGTCTGTACCTCCAGAGCCAAGGGGGAGTCTGGTCTCCTGCAGTAGGTAGCCAGACCCGAGCAAAAGCAGTCCCACACTTTGCATGTCTTGCCTTCCCTGCGCATTTTGGTGTGAGTCCCTTTCCAGGTAGAGCTGGGGCTGTTCAGGGTGCAGGCTGTGAGAAGAGGGGATGTGTCCAAGCCTTGCTTTGTTGGCTGCATTATTACACAGTGATGATTTAGGGAGCAGAAGGGTGGATTCTCTGTCCTGCTTTCAGTTCTCATCATTATTCAGGATGCGTGATTCCCAGGGAGGTTGCCAGCACTGCACTGCACCGCTTGTGACGGTTAATCCCTGTAAGGGAAAGCTCCACAATGGAAATTGTGAGGAGAATGCGAAATAAATTAGGCAAACCTAGCAGGCGATTGTAAGCCTCCACAAAATGCAGAGGCAACCAAGCTTAGCTTCCCCCAGACCTTATCCAAGGTACTTTCTTGAAATCAAACTTAAAAAAAAAAAGAATGTTGCTTCAAGGCCTTGCAGAAAGGTGAGATCCTACATCCAGAGCCAGATTAGGATGCACGCTTTTTTATTTTTTATTTATTTATTAATTAAATGCACTATGGTAAGGAACATTTGCATTCAAGTCCATAGTTCTGCAGGATGGTAGCGCACACTGCAGCTGAGAACTTAAACAAACAGCACCATCAGGTGGTTGATGTAGAAATAGACGCCCAGAGCCACCACTTTGCAAGTGTCACCTGCTTACCTCAGGGGAGATGATGCCCCAGCCCCTCCTAAGAAAAACTGTCCACATCCAAAATTGTAAGAAAAGGTTTTGATAACAGCAAAATATATCCAGGCAAAACATCAGGGAAAATATCCAACACCCTTCTTTCATACATGTACATCCTTTACAGCTTGTCCTACTTATTGCTGATGATTGAATATATCTCAGCTTTAACTAAAAAGTTCATTTAAACAGACAACAAACAATACACACTGGCAGTCAGAATGCTGATTTGAACAGAGCTGAAGTCTTAATCCATCTCAACCCCTTCAGACATCTGGGGCACTGGAGAAAAAAACTATCCTTACTGTGCAAACCTCTTGGAGCTATTGCTGTTATCTACCTATTCCAGTTTCTACAGGGAAGAAGAAGGATATCCCATTTCATCTCAAACAGGTGCTCTTACACCAAAGACAGCCCTTGAAATAACTTGGCTCCGTGGCTCCTCACTTTCCTCCTTCTCTGTTCACACATTTGGTTCGTGCAACCTGCGAGTCGAACTATTGCCCACTAACAAGCCAGAGCCCCATCTATTCTATGGGAATCATGGATCAAATACTGTCCCAAAATATTTCAGCAACTGGATGAGCATAAAGATGAAGCAACTTCAAGTCCTAACCTTCCAACTTCGAGAATGTCATCTTTGCACTCACAGTTTCACAGAAATAGTCCTCACATAACCTTCTTTGGATGAAAGAATCTGAAGAAAATCAAAATATTGTTTTTCTTACAGGCCTGTAGTCCTACTTGAATGCAACCATAGCCACACTGTTCGCATTGTTACCAAGGGAGAAATCTACCCAGTCTCAGTTGCTTTCCTCATACCCACATATCAGAAGATTTTTGTTCAGAGTATTTCCCAGTCTACAGTATGAGATATTTTTGTCTCCTAGCAGAGCTTAGATAATCTAACTAGGAATAAACATAAATATGTATAAACAAGTACACATACAGCCATGTTCATAAATTTAAAAGAAAACTACTCAAATACATGGTTACTCAAATACTTTAGGAAACACCACAGTACACATTTCAACTTTGAATACCCAGTTACAGCAGCCACCCTGAAAATTAGTACCTTCCATAGTTACATTTGTGTTTATGTATATGTATATAGAAGGGTTGATTTACATATCATATTTCAGTCTAATTTTCAAAAATTTGTGGGCTGAACAGGAAGTCCTATATTTCTAGCTATGGTACCTCTGGGGACATTTCTGTATGAAGTGCATCATCCAGTCACCTTGACGGGAGATTAAAGCATTGGAAGTTGTTGACAGCCCATCTCAAAATCTCTGCATTCTGTCATAAAGAGACCTCCGAATTCCCAGATATGCTCAATGCAATAAAATTTCAGAACATCCCACATCAAGATGATAACAGAGCACCTAACACAAAAGAAGAAAAAATGAAGGAGATTAGATTATGTTTCTCACAATGGCATCTACATTAAGCTAGGTATTGGCTTTTTTCTGCCATAATTGGGTAGAGACATTTTAAATTTCATTTGCTTTATGCACCTTGCTCTGAGACTGGGAAAAAAATAATGCATAAAACAGCACTGAGGTGTACAAGGCAACCTCTCACCAGTTGCTGCTAATGATGTCAGAAGAGGTCACATGGACATAGAAGTCTGAAATATCTCTGCATTTGTACATTTTTGAGTTAGTAAACAATACCCAGGATGGTTGAAGTAATCCTAGGACGGGAGAAATACAGAGAACTAAGAAGCAATATCTTTTTTTTTCCTGTCACCTTAATTCGCTTTGCTTTTTAAGTCCTTCTGTAGGCCTTGCCTTAAATTATTTAACTATAAAAAGAGAATGTGGCTCTAAGGCAAGTCAGCTTGCAGCAGGGCTGGTTCATGGGAAATCCTACAGAAGCCACCTCCGGGTGGTTCTGCAAGTACATCTGTACTTTTCTATGCTGGGCTCTCACTTGTGCTGCTCTATTCTAAGTGAAAAGCCATGGAGCAGGATGCTTGGGGTAGGTTTGTTGGCAGATCAATAGGAACTCAAAATATGCTTGCTAAATTCTTTTTTTTTCATGTGACCTGAGCTTAGGTTGGAACATCGGTGTTCCAAACAGAGGGAAGTTTGAGCATCATTGGTAATTTGAAGGCCAAGGGATCTGCAAAGCTTCTCTCCAGGCTCTACAATCCTATTTTCTTATGTCATTCTTTGCAGCTAGTGTGGAGCTAAGGCTAGGGTGCTCACAGCAAACTTGAGTCCTCAAAACCAAAGTAATTGCTCTTTCTCACCACCACCTATTCTCTGGAAGTGTTTGTTACCGAAGTGGAAAGAAAGACAAGCTCATTTTTGCTAGGAAACAGACCCTCATTGAACAAGACTGCTAGCAAAACTTTCCCCTGCTGGAAGAAGCTCTGAAGAAATCCCACTTCATCATCTCACAGTAATTTTGAACTCATACTCAACTACTCCAAACTGTCAGGTCCTAAGTCTGAAAGTCTGCACTTGCCTCCTTCCCTGGGAAGCAAAGCTATTGAGCAAAGATAGACTTTTCTAAAGCAAGCCATCCCTAGCCACACTGGACTGTCAGGACGAGAACATCCATACATTAATTTTAGATCTTCGGCAATCCATACACTAGAAATAACTTGTGCTTCTGATCCATACTGTCTTCTATTAAGGAAAGAGAAGCTGGAATGAGCTGGAACCTCTCACAGATGATGCTCCCTGAATACCCATTCAAAAAAAAAATCTGCCCTAATACACCGCTTTGCCCTAATACAGTCATACAATCATAGAATCACAGAATGGTTAAGGTTGGAAGGGACCTCTAGGGATCATCTAGTCCAACCGCCCTGCACACGCAGGGTCACCTAGAGGCACAGGACTGCGTCCAAGCGGGTTTTGAAGATCTCCAGAGAAGGAGATTCTACAACCTCCCTAGGCAACCTGTTCCAGTGCTTCATCATCCCCACTATTAAGAAATTTTTCCTTAAGTGCCTGTGGAACTTTTGGTGTTTTGTTTTGGCAGTACTTGCCCCAACCCAAAAAAACTTATTAAACAAAACAAGTTCAGCTTCCTGATGAGGCACAAAGATCCTCTGAGCATCACGATGAGCTCTCAAGCCATTTTTTTTCTCAGAAGCAAATAGGGGTAATACACAGCTTATTCTGTCTATTTCTGAACTTTCTAAATCTTCTTGTACCACTGCGGAGGTTGGACCAATGTTGTCCTAGCCCTGACACTGAGCAGTCTCATCCTCAAATGGCTTCTATCATTCTTTCTGGAAACATTTGAGAAATGGAAATGGCCCTTCACACGTGTAATCCCGTATCTATAATTGCTGCCTTGTTGGCAAATTCTACTCACAGATTGCACTCAGCTCTATTCCATCCTCATATCAGATGCAAACCACACCAACCTCTGACTGTTTGAGTGCCTGGCTGAGGTAACTGGGTGGAGAACAGCTCACTGTGTTCACATGCCCAAAAGACTGAGGAGTAACTCAGATTTCACCAAGCCTGAAAAATGCCTCTCCTCTGAAGCTCTCCTTGCACCAACTCTGTCTGCTGTGCCTGCCTGAGGAAGGGATGTAGCACATCCTTCTCCCCACCTACCAATGAGATGTTCTCCCTCCTGTCACACAGAGATTCAGTTGAGCTCTCCAAGCATAATTACTGCAATTCTTCATATGGAGAAGGCTAAACCTTCCATGAAAGCAGTATTTGAAAAGATAGCATAACTCACTGAAAAAAATTACCTCCCAGCATTCTTATCATGGCATCATGCTGAAGACAAGGTGGCATTCAAAAACCTCTTGTTTCTACAGTGTGAGAACAGCTGGATTAATTGAGGAATGGTTTCATGAAGAGCAACTGTGAACTCCCTTACCAAAACACTTCTGCTGGAGGAAAACAACTGGAAGAACATCAGCACCAGCCATAAAACTAATCACCTGCAACAGAAACACCACTTTTTGGGAAAAGGCCAACCAAAGTTACTCTCCGCATCCATTACAGTCCAATTTTAACTTAGTCCTCCTTTTCTATGTTCACCTGTTTTTCCATGCATCCCAACAAATCCATCCTCACCACCCATCAAGTAAAAAGGACAGCAGACTACGAGCCTAGGGAACACCTGCATACCAAATGGGATTCAGTGCAAGAGGTAGCTTGATGAAATTTAGAATCATTGTCTAATCTAAGTCCTATTTTTTGTCTGGAAGGTCTAAGCAATGTTCCAAACCCCTGCTCATGGATAATTATCCAAGCCAAAACCACACTGAGCTGCTAAATTCCCGAACATATTACTTGTGTGACTATGAAATTTTACACTGCTGATCACCACTTCCTGACCCTTCATTTCAGTCACCTACAGATAGAATTTTTAAAGTCAGAAATTATCTTATTTGCATAATCATTAAATAGATCTTTCCTGAATCAGCTTCATCAGGTGGTCTCAGGCAGGTATTATGAAGGGCTGCATAGATACAGCTGAGCATTTCTCCAGCAATGGGTTGTGCTGACCCTATTCTACACAAGAAATTACATTAGCCAAGATGCAGAAATATTCATTTCCATTGATTCCAACAGAAGCCACAGACTATAACTGTTAACACCACACTTCGGTTTGTGTGTTACAAATGTGGGTAGCTGCTGCACCTTAGAGCCAAACCAGTGCCAATTTGCATTGTTCCAAAGTTGCACATCATCACAGCATTTGTTGGCAAACAAATTCAGTCTGTGCAGCAGGGCTGCAGGATTTTCATGCAGGCCATTGATCCACTGTGATTCTGATCCCAACACCAATTTAAACATATTGCCTGGCTGAGCAGCTGCTCACGAGCACAGGCATGAAGCACAAGACAGGCTGCAGTGTGAACTGCAGAGTTCGGGCTAATCCAGATGCTGTTCTCTTAGCTAGTTGAAGTTTGCTCACAATAGCAACTCTTCAACATGTTGCTGCCACTGCCAGGCACAGAGAATCAGTCCACAGAAGAGACACAAGAGCAGAATGAAACACCCTTTCTCTTCCCTCTGCAGTTTTGAGGTTTCAAAGCTTCCTCGACTCTGAACTGCATCTGAACCGAAAGAGGACATATATGGCAGTTGGGAGTCTGTTAGCGCAGGAGAAATCCACAAACAAATCCTTGCTTTGAATTTCAGCCCCACAAGAAGTAAAAAATTTCATTAACTACACAGGATAATCTGGAATAGGAATTTCCTGCTAAATACAGTATTTACTCTTGTTGCTGAGAAAATTCTCCCACTGGTCTGCACATTCCCACCAAATTGTATGAATGTTTCCATAAGAACTTTTGGACTCAGTAATGTATTTTTTTTTCTGAGAAGAAAAGTATTCACTAGAAAATTCCCACCCACTTCATAACCTTATTTGGCAAAGCAGTAATTCTGTACAGCAATGGAGATGGGCTGGCGGAAGCCCAGAGGAAAGATGGAGAGGCAGATGATTTTTTTTTTTTAATTTTCACCAAAAACTGTCATTGTTGCTTCCACCTCTGCTAGGATTAGAGAGACCACATGCTTAAAAGACAGTATTTTCCTTTAGCCTTAGGCTCATGTGCCTTTGCCTCATGTAATGGCAATGCAGACCACAAGTAAATGCATGCATCCATCACGGTCTCTGTTCTCAGCCATACTAAGTATGCTCCCCTCCTCCTCATTTCTTTATTCAAAAGTACACACTGCAGAAGGAGTGGGCAAGCCTGGCAGCACTCATCCAAAAATAACATCCCAGACTTTTCAGACTCTCACTGCACATGTGGACATGTCTTGTCTTAGCCACATTGCAAACATGGCTATCCTCTACAAAGAACAAACTTCTACATTTCCTCTCTGCATGCAAACACAGGGCAAAGCGGTATGATATACATCCCCAATCCCCATGTGCTTTTTTTTCTGATGCTCTCACAGTTTTTCTTCTCAAAAAAGGCAGCATGACAAAGCAAAGTGGCCATGCAGGAAACAATCTATTTTTCTCCACTTCAGCTCTGTGGGGCTGAGCACGGAGTTCATACTACCAAAGAACAACTGACAACTGAGGGCAATACAAGAACATAATGACAAATGAAAGCTGGAGACCAGACAATTCTCTTGCCTAGGTACCACTGCCTCTTCCTAACTATGTTTCAAGAGCTACCTTTATTGCTAGTGGAAGCTTGCAGGCATGTAAGTCAGAATATTTTCAGTCTGTTTTTCAGCATTTTATGAGTAAAAGGGATGTTTAGCATATAATCTATGTTTTTATATGAAGACACTATGTAATCACAATGCAGGAATTGCATTAAAGCATTTGAAGTACTGGACACTATAAGCACAAGGATTCACATGGTAAAATCCAGAAGTAGTCAGCATGCTTAATTTATGACAGCAGATTGATTTGCCCCTTTTCTGTGACTGACCATCAAATTCCTCCTTAAGAAATGCTGTCTGCAAGCAGAAGGAAACAGTGCAAGGCTTCCCTTTTGCACAAAACTGTTACAGTTACACAGCCTTTACTGTGAGCTAATGAGAGTGCATGCCCTCCTGCGGGAACCTTCAGTCTTTCTTAGAGATTGTAGACTCCAGGTACAGTTAGGAAAGGCTCTAGTGGGCAAGGTATGAGAAACACAAGCTCCAGATGACATCAACATTACCAGAATTCTAGGGTTGGAATTAGTACTTTCCTCCATCCTCATGTGTTTGTTTTTCGTACCAAAAAAAAAAAAAAAAACTTCCTTAAAGATACTGCTTTAAAGAACGTTATAACTACAAACAACCTTATCTTAAGTGGATTTATGAATATTTAATATAAGTGATAAAAATGAGAATGCTATCTCCTTTTCTGCAAAGCACTGCAAATTTGAATTTTAAAAGGAACAATTAAAACTAGCAAGGTATAGAAGCCTGCTACTAGTTGAGGCACCAAAGCAGCCAAAACCTGACCTGCATAAAAGCTTACAGTCTCATGCTATATACAACAGCACCAACGTTTTCACAAGTAGCAGGTATTCCTGAGGAGCAGTTCAGCCATTGAACAGCCACAAAGAGCTTGTGCCAAGAGCACACCAAAACTGTTAAACCTCTGTTTTATGGTGCTCAGACAATGCACTAAACAGCATTTTTAGCAGAGATGCTGCTGGGATCCTGTTCCATAGCTCTGCAACAGCCTTGGCCCTGGCTCTTGCTTTGCTCTTAGAGGAATTGCAGGGACCCCTTGGAGGATTTGCAGAGACCTTCCAACTCTGTGAAACGGAAATGCCCTTGTGAGCTCAATGGCCCTGCTGGTCTCTGCTCCCACCGGGCTTTCCACTGGGCATGAGCCCAGACAAGGGCTGGTAGTGCAGCAGTTTGAATAGCCTCGAAACTAAATCCACCTCTTTAATGTACAGCTGGAAAGGAGCTTTCACTGAAGATAAATGAAAGAAATAGACTTTCTGGGCACTATTTCTTTTAACTAAAATTTTTAAAATGCTGGTACAAACACAGTAAGAAAAGCAGATTTTTAGAGAGAGTGAAGGTATCTCCTCCAAAACGTCTCTTCTGTATGTTGGGAAATCTTCACCCACGGTCCTTCACTAGTGGGAGACCTGCACTGAGATATCTCAAGCAGAAAGCATTTGTTCAGAGGGCATTACAAGGAAAAGGAAGAAAAATCAGTGAAGCTTTTAGTGTGAAGTTTTCCCTATGGAGTTGTTCCATGGTAAGGTACACAAGTACATAAAGAAGCCAAAGGCAAGCAGAAAGATTCTGATTCAAAAGAAAAGAAAGAACCCAAACTTTGGTTAGGGCTCACCTTATAACGGACTTGCACATATAGAAGAAATGCTTTATAGAAAAGAAACTCTTAAGGGGAAGCCCAGTTGCTGAGACCAGATCAAGTGTTAAACAGGCCTACCTTTGAAAAAGTTTTGCAAACATAACTATTTGGCTAGGAGCAAAGAAAAAAATAATTTAAAAAAAAGCAAAAGTAGGTGGGTAGATGCATTTGCACGAATGTGAGCAAGAGCGCCATTGCTGAAATGAGCTATGGCCCCTGCAAGGAATGGGGAGAGTGATTAAAACAAATAAAGGGCAATTCGTTCAATGGCAAGAAAACAGCACAAAACAGGCTCTGCAAAACACATTGATTCGTTACTCTGGCATGTAGATTGTTCCTAAGATAAGAAATTACTTGTGTTTAACTGGAGGTAGGTAGAAGAACCAAGGCTAAAGTAGATAATTTGCCTTAGTGAGTGCATGAAGTAAAAAAACATATATGTTATACCAGTGTGAGACTTGGATAATTGTAGGAGACTTCTGGGCTTTAGTTTTGTGAAACTGTGACCATGCCACTGTACCCATAAAACCACATAAGGACAAAATTGCCTAAGTAACAATATTAAAAACACCATACTTGGCACTGAGGAAAGTAATGAGATGGACTGACTGTTTGGGCAGAGAAAGGGAGGCCTAAGGGCAGCAAAAAAGTGGGTTCAAAAATAGAAAAAAATGGTGAATAAAATCAGGTAAAGAGGAAAGGAGGGTGTAATCTTTCAATAGTAGGAGTGCAGATGCCTACAAATGTACACATTGTCTCTTAAGTCAGTTATGTCTCAAGCCTGAAACCTAAAGGCTTAGAGCTGGACAAATAAAAAGTAACCAAAAAAAATCTCTTTGTGGTTGTATTTTCTCTCACTTAAGCAGCTGGGACTGGCTATTGGTAAGAGAGGATATTGATACAGGCTATTGGTAAGGGAGGATTTGCTGATGAAATTTTATCAGCAATCTTGTATTGACAAAATTAAGAAGTTACAGACATGGATTTAAGATTTATTTGCTGATTAATCTGCTATCTTTGTGTCTTTTGTATCTTTTACAGATATGACAATCTTCTTGTTCAGCAACAAGAGGTATTTTCAATCTCTAAAACCCTAGAAGCATCCAAGCTAAGTGAAGAGTGCTCTAGATACGTGAAGGCACTTCCTCGCTTCAGGTAAAATGTCTTTCCTTATAGGCAGTTTTTGTGCTGCTTAGTTCCATGGTCAAAGCCTTCATTCAGACAGATAAAGAAACATGCTTGTTGGCCAGCCAAGCATCCTGCCAAAACAAAATTTCCACTGCCAGCACTGATACCATTTCATTTGGATGTAGCTTCTCATCCCACAGGTTTTGGCTGTTTAAAGGGAAAGCAGTTCTCAGAACAGATGGAGTTAGTAATAAAGCTCTTTCTAGGAGATACAAGGATTACACAGGGAATGAAATGGTGAAACAGTGTCTGCAGTACACGCTGTAAGCTTAAACCACACAAAGTAAAATTCCCTTCCCACTGAGAACAACATGGTGGGGAAAACTGGAAGTGACAGCGTTGCTTTCCAAAATGTTAAATATCAAGGTTGTTTCCCCTCAGAACACTGGCTATTGAAACTATTTGTGAGATGCGTTCCAGCCTCGCACCCACAAAAAATCTTGTGACTTGTCATTTTGAGTCAGTGTCAGGAGAACTGCCAAAAACAGGAATGAAGTAGCTGTCTCAAAAGAGCAAGAGAGAGTCTATGCACCAGACGGGAAAATGGTGCAGGTTTTTGCCTATGTGCAACGTAGCTCCTGAGCTCTCATTTGAGTTCTGCTGGGAGATTTGCCCCAGCCACCCTACTTTCAGCAAAACAGGAAGACTTGCACCTGAAAAGCCTCAGGTCCTTCAAGTTTTTCAGGCTATCTACTTATGCTTAGACTAAAATCTCTCCTAGGAATAGCCCATACTTTTGGACATGTGGACAACAACTACCACGCCGCTTCTCCAATGAGGAATGAGTGTTTCGAGTCAGCATTTCCAAAGCCACAGCCACCATAAGCACCATTCCAAACTGAGCAGGGGGAGATGGGAAAGGGAAAGGAGTGCTTAAGAACAAGCAGTATCCAGATAAACCATTCCAATCCAGACCAGGGCTCCATTTAACCTGGTAATCTGTTCCCACGCATGCCTATAAACCAACATGCGGAGAAGCGTTAAGGGCAAAGCAAGCATATCTGAAACTTCTTACGCATCCTTTCCCAGCTTCCAAAAACTTTCATCTCAGGAGAGGTCCTGAGCCTAATGTGATTTGTCTATTTAGAGATCCCCAGTGGATCTTTCTCAAGTATTTGCCCTATCATTTGATTCGCTTTGTTTATTGTTATTGAGAATTTAGCTGGCATTTTAAATCAAGGACTCTGATAATGTCATTCAAGAAAATGCTGTGGTTATATTTTCACACTGCTATTCCACAGTGCTTTGCATTTTGTAATAAATTGCAATATCCTGTTTTAACTGCCCTTACAGACCTTAGTGGGAAGGGACTTTCACTTTATGTGATTTAAGTTTACATGTACTCCAGTAATCCTAGACATTATCTCTCCTTATTATTCCCTATGTAATTTCGCTTTTATCAGCTATTGGCTGATTATGACCTAAAGTCCATTCAAAGCAGACAGATCTATAACCCCAAATCTCTTTACATGGCTAATGTCTTTACATGCACATGCTTTGTGCTTAAGAACAGTTACTTGGCTTCCCACTCTTGCTCTGGACATGTAATTTATCATTATGATAGTATGCAGAAACAAGAAATAGGCCTGAACCTTGCTATTCAGTGTAAGGTCTCCTGGATTGCTTTGAATTGGCTTTTATATTTAATACATCATGGCTGAAATATTGGCCTTCTCCTTGATCTATAGGATTACTTTAATTATCTTCATTGAAGCCAGGATTTCACCTCAGGAAAAACTCTAATTTTTGGTGTTACTCCCTAATGATCTTGTAAGATGCTTTTCTGTTTGCTAAGGTACATAGGCTTTGCCTCCTTCAGGTTTACTCAGGGACAGAACAATTGACACCTGTAGCTTTCAGACCAAAAAAGACTGAGATGGCCAAATTAATGTTTTATCCAGCTCTGCCACACTACAGAGACATCTCTCTCCTTTTCTCTCTCTTGCAGAAAAGTGTTGCAGACTTTGCCTTTGGGTTGATCTCAGTTTATAGCTTTTTTTTTTTTCCAGTTGTCACTTTGCTCAGGAAAGTCCTTTTAGCAACTGCATTTTGAATTTCTATTCCAAATTCTGAATCTGAGAAGTCTTCCGGGAGATGAGGCAATCCTACCGCCCTTCCCTATTGATCATTCCTTGCCATCTGCAACATCCACTGATTTTTGAAGGCAGCATAGCTTAAAAAAATAAAATAAAAAAAGCTAGCCTGAATGCCAAGTCCACAGTGTTGGTAGTGAGCAGGTAAATAATCATTTAAAAAAAAAAAAAAAAGGATAAGCCTAATTTTACTTGAGTTTACTGTTAAATAGCACATTCTTAAGAACTGTCAAATAAAATGCAGGAAATGCAATTTTTAGCAGAAATGCAATTTTTAGCAGAGTTAAAGGAAAGTACGCAATTCTAAAAGTTTGAAGACTTGTTTTTTTGTATCGAACAATGACTTGGACAAGAGCACAGAGTGCACCCTCAGCAAGTTTGCAGATGACACCAAACTGGGAGAAGTGGCCGACACTCCCAAGGGCTGTGCTGCCATTCAGAGAGACCTAGACAGGATGGAGAGTTGGGCAGAGAGGAACCTCATGAGGTTCAACAAGGACAAGTGCAGGGTTCTGCACCTGGGGAGGAATAACCTCAGGCACCAACACAGGTTAGGGGTTGACCTGCTGGAAACCAGCTCCACAGAGAGGGATTTGGGAGTCCTGGTTCACAACAGGATAACCATGAGTCAGCAATGTTCCCTCGTGGCCAAGAAGGCCAATGGGATCCTGGCCTGCATCAGGAAGACGCATCC